>PVLD010025061.1:0-24359 GCA_004027595.1 Dinomys branickii | reverse complement strand
CCCCACCCTCCCAGGGTTCCCTGCAGGTATAGGGATGGATCTCCTCCCCCACTCGGTGATCTGGTCGCGAGCGCCGATATCTCACCAGTTATTGGAGTCCCTGCAGGCATGAAGGTTCCAAGGTGCCAGTCTATCCTTTGGGGCTTTCTGCGCGGCCCGCCCGATGCGCACGAAACGTGAGACCACTGGGCGTTGCCGCGGCCAGAGAGCCGATCTCTGTCGGGAGTCGCCGGAGAGCTGCGCCGGGTCGGGGGGCGGGAGGGATCGAGCCGTCTGTACTCTCGGGGCGCTAGGACCCAGCAAATCCCTTCCTCCGCTTCCAGCGGCGTCTGGGGCCCTCCGCGCGGCTCGCCCGACACGCGCGAAACGTGGGACTGCCGGGCGTCTCCGCAGCCAACAAGCCGATCTCCGTCCTGAATTTGAGTTCTTTACTTTCTTTTTCTAATAAGTTTGGCTAGGGGTCTATCAATTTTATTTATTCTTTCGAAGAACCAACTCTTTGATTCATTTATTTTTTGTAGTGTTTTCTTTATCTCAATTGCATTAATTTCTGCCCTGAGTTTTATAATCTCCTTCCTTCTTTGGACTTTTTGTTTGACTTGTTCTTCTTTTTCTAGAAGTTTGAGGTGTAGCATTAGGCTATTTATTTGCTCTCTTTCTGTTCTCTTTATATGTGAGTTCATCGCTATAAATTTCCCTCTTAGGACTGCTTTCATTGCATCCCACAGATTCCAGTAGGTTGTATTTGCATTTTCATTTGTTTGTAGGTATTTTTAAATTTCTTCTTTAGTTTCTTTTGTGACCCATTCGTTATTCAGGAGGTTGTTGTCTAATTTCCAAGTGTTTATGGGGTTTTTGGAGTTCCCTTTGTCATTAATTTCCATCTCATTGCACTGTGGTCAGATAATATGCATGGGATAATTTCAACTCTTTTGCATTTAGGTAGGTATGCTCTATGGGCTAGAATGTTGTCTAGTTTAGAGAAAGACCCATGTGCAGCTGAGAAAAATGTGTATTCTGATGCTGTGGGATGGAACACTCTGTATACATCTACTAAGTCCATTTGTTTGCACCTTTGGTTCAGGTCTATTATTTCTTTGCAGAGTTTTTGTCCAGTTGACCTGTCTCTTTGCATCAAAGGGGTGTTTCGGTCCCCTATTACAATAGTGTTATTAATTATTTGATTCTTCATGTCTGTTAAGATTTGACTTATAAAGTTTAGTGCTCCAGTATTTGGTGCATAAATGTTTAAGATTATTATCTCTTCCTCTTGCAGCTTTCCCCTAACTAGTATGTAGTGGTCTTCTTTATCTCTTTGATTGTTTTTGGATTGAAGTTTACATTATCTGCAAACATAATAGCTACCCCTGCTTTTTTCTGGGAACCTGTTGCATGGAGAATTGTTTTCCATCCTTAACGTTCAGCCTGTGGATTTCTTCTCGAGTAAAATGTGTTTCCTGTATACAGCATATCATTGGATTTTGTTTCTTAATTCACTCTGCCAGTCTGTTTCTTTTGACTGGTGAATTGAGGCCATTTACATTAATGGTTATAACTGTTATATGTTGACTTATTCTTGTCATGCTATTTACTTATTGCTTTCCTATTTTTGCTATCTGTTTAATTGCTTGTTCTGCTTAAAGCTTTCTTTCTATTGTTGTTCTTGAGATTGTGGTCTCTTTTTTCTCTGTCAAGAATTTCTTTTAGTGTTTTTTGTAATGCTGGTTTGGCACTCATAAAATTCTTCAGTTGTTCTTTGTCATGGAAATTTTTTATTTCTTTATTGAATTTGAAGGATAGTTCTGCAGGATATATCAGTCTGGGTTGGAAGCTGTTTTGTTTCAGAATCTGTAATACCTCGTTCCAAGCTCTTCTTGATTTCATGATTTCTGTTGAGAATACTGCTGTGATTCTAATGGGTTTTCCTTTATAAGTGATCTGTTTCTTTTCTCTAGCTTCTTTTAATATTGTGTTCTTCTGCTGGATGTCTGGGATCTTGACTATTATATGTCTGGGTGTGGCTTTATTTGGGTTATGGCTTGTTGGGGTTCTATATGCTTCATTTAACTGCACTTCAGTATCTCTTACCTTGTTTGGGAAATTTTCTGCTATTATTTCTGCAAATATTCTTTTTATATCATTTGTGTTGCCTCCTGCTGTTTCATTGATTCCTATTATTCAGATATTATTTCTTTTGGCCTCATCTTGAAGCTGTTGGATTAATTTTTCCTGGATCTTTAATGACTTTAAGAGATCCTTCCTTTCACAGTTGCTAGCTGCCATGCTGTCTTCAAGATCTGAAATTCTATCCTCAGCTTCACTGAAGCAGTTTTGCAAGCTTTCAGTGGAAGTTTTCAATTCCTGGCAATCTCTTTGAGTCTGTTTCATGCATTCTAATTCATTCCTAAATTGTTCATGTAACATTTCCATTTGTTTCCTATGTTCTTCTGTACTTTTATCTGTTTCTTCTCTATATGTGTGGAGCATTTCTTCCATTATTATTTTCACTTCATTTTTTGCCTGAGAGATTATTTCTGCTTTAATGTCTTTTATGGCCTGATGGAGCTGTTTCTTTACTTCAGATGCGATGGTTTCAGAAATTGCAGATATGTGGTTTCCTAGTTCTCCTATATCATTGTTTCCTAGACTTGTTCTGGGTGGGATTGAGTTCTGTGGCTGTGTTTTGCTCCTCTGTCTTGTCATTTTGGATGTCAGATGAAAAGTGTTGACCTACACATTACCCAGACAGCTCACAGATGACTCTAGCAACCCTACTTTACCTGGATATCAAGCTTATCCCCAGATGTTAGCTGACTGTGAAGCACTGCACCCAGGAACCCCAGATAATTGCTGAGGTGCCAGGCTCAGAGCCTACCTGCGATGGTGGGGGAAAGTTGTCTTGCTGAGCAAAGCACGGGCATGGGCCTCACCCTTCAAAGGTCTGCTGCAAAGCCTGCTCTACTGTCTCTGTGAAGCTGGGCTCTCTCTGTGCGGGAAACTTTGGGAAAGTCTCGAAGGCGCTACCACTCTGGTGGAGTTTATTCACCCAGCTAGAGTCTCACAGGAAAAGCTGCTCCTGTAGCTCTGCCAAGCTGGTCTGGTGCTCTGCGGGAAAGTGGCATGGGTGTGGGCGCTGTAATGGCACCCAGGGCCAGGCAGAGCATGGTGTACCTCAGAAATGCTGCTCCCTTAGCTCTGCAGAGCTGGTCTGGCACTCTGAAACCTTAGAAGTGACTGGGCACTGCCTCAGCATTCAGCCCTTTTGCCTTCTCTTTGCACATATATGCTTTTAGTGCCACGTGGACCATTGACTCCAAATTACACTCTTCGATAGCCATTTTAAAACTGTTCTCCCTGGCAAGCCTGAGGTCATGAGTTTGATTCTGTCCAAGTCACTTACAACTTCTCACCATATTCTATCCTATTTTTCTTTTCTTTAAAATAAAAAAAAAATAATTCTCTGCTTTACTTCTAAGACACCATTACAGATTTCTACCAAGACAGGTACTTATTATGGTTTAGATCTAAAAGGTACCCCCAAACTCTCACATGTTCAGAGGCAGGGCTTTTGTAAAGTGACTGAAATGTGGGGCACTGTACTCATGAGAGGATGAATCCATTGACATGTCCATGGCCGAATGTGCTGTTAGGTGGTGGGGCCTGGTTAGAAGAGGTGGGTCAGTGGGGCTTGACCTGGGAGGGTCTATCCTTGGCTCTGATCTCCGTCTTTCTCTGCTTCCTGACTGCCATGGACTGATCAGCTTTCCTCCCCTAGTAGGCCCTCCCACAATGATGCTCCTGCCTTGGGGCCAGGTAACCACAGCCTGAATCCCCTGAAAGCACGAGCCAAATTACCCTCTCCTCCTTTAAATTGTGGATGTCAAGTATTTTGTCCCAGAGATGGCCGAGTAGCTAATGCAGTACCTGATAATAAATACATGCGTGCATATTTAAGAGGGTCAGACCATTAAGCTGGATTGTTTCAACTTGATTGGCTTGGAAGCTACCAGGGTATTGATGGAACACCCTTCTGGGTGTGTTTGGGTGGATCATAGAGGTGTGGCCTTGGAAACTCATCCCTTCCTGTCTGACACTGTTCCTCTGCTCTGCTTCCTGGCCATCACAAACTAAGCATTTTGTTCTGCCATGCCCCTTCCACAATGATGTTTCTGCCTTGGAGAACCAGCCAACCAGGAACTGATCCCCTTGAAACTGTAAGCCAAATTAAACAGCTCTTTTAAACTATAAATATCAAGTACTTTGTTCCAATGATGGGAAGGCTGACTAATAGAGAAAGAGACAAAAACACAGAGAGTCAGACGTGTGTTCATATAAGGTAGAAAAGAAGAATATGCTTAACAGACCTATTGCCACCCATTCATCTGTCTTACTTTTCTACTAAATTTCTTTTTGAAAATTAAACAAATGAATCCCTGGTCTGGGCAGCACTTTGCAGTGATATGAACAGAGATCATGTGGCACTGCCAGAGTGTGAGGCTACAAACATCACCTGGAGGTGGAAACCAGGGGTATCATGCGTCAAGATTCCCTTTGCTTCTACACACTCCCTGCCTCCTGCTGTGCCTCTTCCACAAGTCACTTGTTTATCTTTGCTCCCCATCAGCCTCTCATCATTCTACCTTCATATTTTACTAAAAAGTTTCCCAAAGATGGACCCGTAAGATAAAGAATCAAATTTTAGAATTATCTAAACTCCAGGAACACTGAAGACATGAAAACCCACAGAATCAGAGCTTTCAGTGGGTTGATAAATAGCACTTTGTCTTCACCTTACGTTGCTGGTGTGTTATGGTAATGTAACCTGCCACTTTCGATATTTACTGCCTGAGCCTTTTTATTTATGAGAAAAGACAAAACCAGACATCTATATTTTTTGTTTTGTGAAGCTGGGGGTGGTTAAATCTACAGTCATATAAATGCATTATTTTCTAGATAATGTAGTAAGTGCAGTCCAATAAAGTTTCTCTAAAGGCAGCATGACTACCTCCATAAAGTAAATTTAGAGATAAAAGTGGTTTGGAAGTTTGTTTTTACTTGTTGAAAAAATAATGGATGCAGTAAATAAGTTAGAACAAATTTATATTTTAAAAACCACACCTATACTTCCTCTACTCACATGGCTACTTTTACCATTTTCTTTGTAATCTTTGTCACATACATGCATTTCACAAAGCAATCTTCATTTAAATGCTCTTGTGGGCTTTGTTTTCTAAACTCCATAAACCCAACCCCAGTGTTCTATAGAACAACAACAAAAAGTCTGTTGTTCCCTGTGAGCCTATATAACTTAATTACTATTAGTGGCTTAGCTTACAATGATTTCTATTTTAAAAATCCCTGTCTCTTGAAGAATTCAAACTGTTTTAAAAATAGTACCTTAGAAACCATATGGCAGCTGAGAAGTTCTCCTCATACCACGTGCCTTTTTAATAGATGGACAATCTGAAGTTCTCACAAGGTTTTGGGACCAGCTAGATTATTCTGGGAGACCCAGGACTGCAATCCAACTTCCAGCACCTCAAAACACCTTTCCGGCCAGCCGCGGCTGAGTCCTGCCAGCCCCCAGCATCTCTTTGGCTCAGGGGGAATGATGAGAAGAGGCACAGACTGTGGAAAGGCAGCCTCCTGCATGTCATTTTTTCCAACAAAGGAAGACCAAGCAGCTGCTGCTCACCCCAATCTACCCCTAACCTGAGTCTCAGGCTATCATTACTCTTCTGTCTTTTCAAGTCTTTTCTTTATTTTCCTAGGAAGCCAAGCCCTGGCTCCTGAGTCCCAGTGCAGCCACAGTCCTGAGTACTGTGCCATGCAGTTGGAGACAATGAACTTGGCAACATGGATACAAAGTTCCTTTCTGTGGAGCCAGATCTAGGGGCTGCATTGTGGCTCCCTTGGAAGCAACCTCCTGGGATCCTTCTTGGCCCTTCAGGGCAGGGTAGAAACCTGGCAAAACTCAGAGCTTCGTGACTTTCACCAGATCCATTCTCGGCCAGGTGGACCCGTGCAGAAAGGTTCCGTCTGCGCTAATGGAGTTGGTGCTGTTCATACCGCCGGGATGTGCTCTCCATCCGCACCAGTCTGGGCCCGCAGAGTCCCGGGTAGGAGGACACAGGATTTGCAGGCCTGGGCCGCCCGACCAGTTCAAATTTCCGTGAAGGCCGGCTGAAGTGGAGGTCCTCTCAGCTGAGCTTTTAGCTTCCCAGCTCTGGACAAGAGCCCCTGCCCACTTCCCAGCAGGCCATGACAGCCATGTGCCATAATGTTCCCTAATAGCTTAACAGAGCTGCGCTTGGGCTGATGACCTGGTCATCTGCACTAGAAAGTCCATATTCTCCTAAAATCTCAAGACTCACCATCCACTTGACTTGTTCTCTTCAAGTGTCATTTCCCACATGTTAAGCCACCCCTTCCATAGCAGCATTGAATCAGAGGGAGAAGGCAGACAGCATGCGCGCTGTTTCCCACTTCTGCCCTCTGCACTGGAGTCCACAGCTGCCCTAGCCCTCAGCAAGCAGGCAGACTGGCTTAGAAAGCTGCTCTGATCATTGCGGGGAACCTGTCTGCTGACGATCTGCAGGAAAATCAACACTGAGAAAATGCATTTGGGAACACCTACACCCCAGTGCAGACATTTCTTTGTGAAAAATAGAGACAAAGCATCCTACAAGATTTCAGATACAAAGGGATGGTTTCTTCTGGACAATCAAGCATTTGTCAGGAAAGTCAGACAAGGAAAGCTTTATGTTCATAGCATTATGACTGCTGCCAAGAACACTTGCTAAATACAGCACTGGCTGCTGCACAGACATACACACACATGTATGGAAAATCATTTTTGCTTCATAGGTAATATTGCTCTTTGGTACCTGCTCTTGGATACTGATAACTATAGGAATATGTTTGAAAATGTACATTTCCCTTTTTGGTTTTCCAGTCTCTCACATAAGATCCTAAATATGTGCTGAATCACATCTGTCCTTATGAAGTGTATATTATCTGCTACAGAAAACAAAAACTATAAAACCTGAGAGCTTCCAGAATACCCCAGAGTTTGTTCTGTTAAAAGTATTCTTGTTCTTAACACTTAGGGATTTTTTTTTCCAGTATGGGGGTGGAATCCAATTCCTTCACACTGAGCTATATCCACAGCCCTTTTTATTTTTAATTTGGAGACAAATTCCCACTAAATGGCCCAAACCAGCCTCAAGCTTGCAAGCCTCCTGCCGGGTCTCCCACCACTTCCTGCTACTTTACAAATTTAGAGATACCAAAATTTGATACAATTAGAAGTTGTGAAACATGTCAGCCTTGTGTGTCTTTCTTTTTTTAAATTATGATCATTACTTTTTCCATTTCTTGATGCTTTATGGATTTAAAAGCATTAAAACCTTTTATCAAAATTGACAACCAGCTTTTTGCTCCAGTATAACTCTACTTAAGGAATTCTATGGTGGTGAGTTTTTAGTGGGATCATTTTTAAAACCTTACCTAATGATATTCATGACAAGACAGAAACTTGCACAGTGCCGAAACTCTTTCTTTTTGCCTAGAAAGACATTTCATCCCAAAGGAAAAGTGCTGTGCTTACTCATGTTTTGTAAAACCCTAAAAAGGGAAGTCTTACACAAAAGAATGTAGTGTTTCCCTTTGTTTGGGGGAAGATGTCTAAGGCTCATAATGGATAACAAAGAAACTGGCAAATAATATGTACATTCAAGTAGTATCTAAAATCTGAAGGTTCCAGATAGAATGATAAACTTCGAAACATCTTATTCCCAAGAACACCTGTGATGGTTCCTTTTAGCAGGCCCATGAGGGAGGTGGATGCTCCATAGAATTGCTAAAGCCTACTTTCCAATATCCCATTTTCTAAAAGTACTTGTCCTGTCTTTTCTCTTCACACCCACTACGTATCCAAGAACAGAAAACTTTCCCAAGATGAACAACTTCAAGCGAATGCAGGTTACTCCCTGACCAAGCCACAGGCCAACACTTCAGGCAGAATTCCCTGCCTTTACCAGGCTGCTCTGCTAACCTAAAGCCTTGGATATCAACACAAAGAGCCGGGAGAACAGTCAGGGTTGCTCTGACTACTCTATTTGCCTTAGATTTAAGAAAGCTGGTAATTGAAAGGATAAGCAAAACTGAGGAAATATTTCTAGTCCTCTTACCAAAAGCAGTCAGTGGAACTTACCTCTGAAGGGGGGCGTTATATACTGAGTTGAACATCTTTTTTTGTTCATTGTTCTATGCAAAGCAAATATCTAGTAAACAAAGAAGTGATGACATTCAGTGACAAGTGTTTTCTCCAGAATTAACATACGGGTTCTGACAGTTATGCTGTACTAGTCCGTCGGGCTGCCGTAATGCGACTCCACAGCCTGGGAGAGTTAAGCAACAGACATCCTTCCCTCACCCTTTGGAGGCTGGAAGGTCAAGGCCAAAGTGTCAGCAGCTTTGGTTTCTTCTTTGTTTGTTTTCTAGTTTCCTCCCTCACAGGGATACAGTTATGTTTGGTTAGAACTCATTTGACATGGCCTCATTTTACCTTCATTACTCCAAATATCTAAGTATTGAGGGTAGAAACTAGCAGGCAGGAGAGCAGATTGGCCGTACCACTCATTAGCTGTGTGATTTAGGCAAGCTGCTTAATCTTGCATTGTTCTGTATTCTTAGCTGTAAAGAATAATGGTAACCTAGCTCAGAGGCAGTGAGATTAGTGATGCTATATATTTAAAGCATATATAATACTGTTTGTTATGCTGTAAAGGTCTCAAGAGCTCATTACTTTTATTGTCTATAAAATAAGAGAATTAAATGAGATACTTTTTAAAGTCGCTTTTGATTCTAAACCTTCGGTAGTAATGTTGCTATTATGGTTTATGATACTCAAAGTTACTAGTCAGCAGTTGCATGACATTAGTACACATGATGGAATCTTAGGAATAAACTTACTTCATACTATTTGCAATTAGTTAGATTTCTCATTCTATAGAGAACTAAAGAGATTGAACTATTCTCTTCATCACAGTGCTAGCAGCTCCTAAAATACTTCTGCATCAGTTCTTCAGTATAATAAGGTTTACCTTAAAACACAGTAAGGACACATCAGATTGCTTTCTGTTGTGTTTCTACCTTATACTGTAAAAAGGTGTCTTCTTTTGCTCCTAAAGTATCTAATACTGTGTTCTGAGTAGAGAATAATGCATAGCACTCTTTCTGCTCATACTGAGGAAACTAAGCATTCTGGAGTAATACATATAGCAGATCCTTATGGAAATTCCTTTCACTTAGAAAACAAAATAGTCACAGACACTTTCATCACAGTTTCTGAATAGTTGGCAATATAATGGGTAATCAAGTAATAAGACAACTAAACCATGGACTGGAATGGTGTAACTATTAGAAGGCAGTGGTATGATCATTGGAATTTCATGAGATGTTTATTAAAATTATAGATTCCTAAATCTTTCTTTGGAGATCTTAGATGTGGAGAAGAATCTGAATTTTGTTGAGAGAACCAGGCTATCTTTATAACTAGGTAAGCATGGGACACATTGCAGTAACCACTGACACTGGGGCCAGCTCTTGAACTAACAAGGAAGGGAAAAGAAGAGGATACGAATCAGACATCTTAGACATTAGAATCTCTATGGGAACTAGCTATAATATTTATATGTCTCTGTATTTTATGATGCTATGATTGATCTAAAAAGGTCTGTATTCCACTTCACAGTTATCATAAATTGCTAATGAACTTCTAAAAAGAAAAAAATCCTAGTGAGCCGGGCATGGCGGCACATGCCTGTAATCCCAGCATTTGGGAGGCTGAGGCAGGAAGATTGCTGCTAGTTTGATGCCAGCCTGAACTACATAGAAAGACCCTATCTCAAAAAACAACTTAAATATGCACAATCTTTATGTTCTCATGCATCAGTGTAAAATAAATTTAGGTTTTAAAGATAGTGTATATATATTATATAGATAGATAGATAGATATAGATATATTATTTAGGTACAAAATGTACCTAACCTCATAAAAAATTAGATATATTAAAAAATAAGTGAAAAGGTTTTCCTTTCAGAATCTTTAAAAGGAGAACTTTAATTCATTTTTAAAAATCTTTAATTTCAGAAGATCAAAGCAATGTCACATTAAGTATCTTTAATTGACCAGAAAATTCAAGTCAGCAAGTTTTTAAAAATATCTTAAGGAACCATGTCATATGCTATAAAAATACAAGAATAGAGACTTTGCCTTTGGTAAGCTTTCAGTCTAGCAGGAGAGAGATGAAACCCCATCTAACTCTAAAGCAACATAACATTTAAAGTACAATAGAGATTCAGAGAAGGGAGAAATTACATATTGTTCAGAGTTAAAAGTTCCAATGAGAAGGAGTTATTTGGGTTGGCAGAAAGACAAGGGGAAAATGGAACATATATATAAAGATGGAGGGAGAGGTACAGGAAAGGAAGTCACATGTGGGGATAGGGCATTATGACTTGTCCCGTTTGCTAGAGAGCAGAGCCTACATAGGGTAACAACGGGTTACAGGGTTGAGAGACAACAGCGCCACTCAAGTTGATAGTTGGCTTGACTCGAGGGCAACACAGGGTCACTGAAAGTTTCCCTGGGAGTCATAGAATTAGAATTGGCTTTAGGAAAATGTACCTAATGATCAGAACATAAAATGGGGGAAAAAGTTTCAACCTCATATAAGAATTCATCTTTTCACCACATTCAAGATAATTTCTTACATGAAGTTGAAATTCAAAAATAGAGTTACAATGCTTCCTCCCCAACTTCAGCAAGATCAGAATCACCTGGGAGGCTCATTCAAACATAGACTGCCAATTTTACAGTGGAAGCTGTCAATATGCCCTGGTCAGTTGATAGAATAACTAAATAAAAAATTGACCACCGTACCAGAGAACCAAAGAATACCATCAACCAGCAGGACCTCCATGAGATTTATAGACCTCCACCAACAAAAGCAGAAGCACACTGTGTCCAAGGGGCTAGAGAACATATGAACATATGCCAAGGTTGATCCTATGCTAAGTCATGAAACAAACTTCAACAAATTTAAAGGAATTGAAATCATTCATACACATTCTGTATAGATCTCCAAACACTTAGGGGTAAAACTACAAATTTCAAATATTCATGAGTGAAAAAAAACTCAAAAGATAATTTCAAAATTCATAGAATTAAACTGAAACTGAAATACACCATAGTAAATTTGTGATATAAAGCAATGAGTGCTGAAAGGAAAACATAGTATAATAGAAAATCAAAAGGTATCAAATCAATAATCTAAATTTCTACATAAAAAAAAACAGAAAAAACATCAAAATAGACCCAAAGCAGCAAAGGAAGGAAATAACAGAGAATAAAGAAGGAATCAGCAAAATTGACAATAGAAAACAATAGAAGAAATCGATAAGCAAAGAGCAGATTTTCTTTAAAAAAAATAAAGTTCATAATTATCTAACAAGAGTAAAAAGGACAGAAAGAAAAAAGACACAAACCACCCATCTCCAGAATAAAACAGAGGAATTTCATACAGATCCTGCAGCCATTAAAATGATAATAAAAGGGCAACGTGGGCAGCTTTACCCTCATAAATCTGACAGCTCAGAAGGAACAGACCAGCTCATGGACAATAACAATCTACCAACTCTCCCAAAATGATATAAATAATCTAAATGGTCCTGCCAGCGACCAGTAAAGAAATCAAACTTGCATTTAAAATGTCCAAAACCAATTCCTGGGCCTAGATAGTTTCATTAGAGAATTCTACCTTACATTTAAAGAATTAGCATTAAATTTATACAATCTTTTTTCAGAAAACAGAAGAAAGGTAACACCCATGTTGCAAGGGCCTTATTACCCTACACCAAAATCAGACAAACAGCACAAAAAAAGGGATGTAGAGACTAATGTCGCTCACGAGCATGCATATAGAATCCTCAACAAAAGTTTTAAAAATTAAATCCAGCAATATATAAAAGGAATCATATATGACAATCAAGTGAGATTTATTCCAGTTATATGACACTAGTTCTTTATTCAAAAATCAAAGAATACTATTCAATAAATCAAACCGCTAAAGAACAAAAATCCTGCGATTTTATTAATGGATACAGGGAAAGCATGTGATGCAATTCAACTTCACTTTGACAAAAATTTAGCCAGCTAGAAATAAGGAGGAACTTTATCAAATTGATAAGAACATCCAAAAAAACTACATGTAACATCATACTTAATGGTGAAAGACTGGATGCTTTCTCCTTAAATGTTGGGAATAAAGTAGAGATGTCTGCTGGTAAGTACCCTTTTACAACAGTCACAGATTTAAATGTAAAATAGACAACAATAAAACTTTTAGGAAAAAAAATAGGAAATCTTTGAGACCTAGAGCTAGGAGAAGAATTCCTAGACTTGACACAAAGACACAATTCACAGAAGGAAATTCTGGGTTTTTTTTTTTTTTTTTTTTTTTTTTTTTTGCAGTACTGGGGATTGAACTCAGGACCTTGTTGTGCTTGCCAGGCAGCCACTTATTCCACTGAGCTATCTCCCTAGCCCTCACAGAAGGAAATTCTGATAAATTGGGGAACTGCATCACAATTTAAAATTTTGCTCTGCAAAAGATCCTATTAAATCAGGTGTGGTGGCACGCAGCTGTGGTCTCAGCACTCAGAAGGCCGAGGCAAGAAAATCACTGCCAGTTGTAGTCCATCTTGGGCTACATAATGAGTTTAAGACCAGCCTGAACTACACAGCAAGACCCTGTCTCAAAAAAGAAGAAAAATCCAGTGAAGGGGGTGAAATTAGGCTTCAGGTAAGAGAAAATGTTTGCAAAACACATATCTGATGAACTCTCAAAATTCAACAGTAAAAATCAAGCACCACCGCCCATGGAAAAAGGCAAAAGACATGGCCTAACATTTCACTGAAAAAGACTGACGAATGGCAGATAATACCTGAAAAGTTGTTCAAGAACATTATCTACTAGGAAAGTGCAAATTAAAATCACTGGACAATTTCTCCACTCACTTATCTGAATAGATGGCTAAAATTAAAAGGAGTGGAAGGGGTTGGGGATATAGCTCAGTGGAATAAGTGCCTGCCTGGCAAGCGCAAGATCCTGAGTTTGATCCCTGGTCCCGCAAAATAAATAAACAAAAGGAGTGGCAAGAGGAAACGGTGGCAGGAAATTAGCTCACTCACATAGTGATGTGAAGGTAGAGTGGCACAACACCTAGAAAAGACTCTGTGTAAGCTTACAAAGAAAGCTAAACTAAATCCAGGAGAATCATTATACAATTCACTAAACACAATCTTGGGCATTTATCCATGTTCACACAAAAACCTGTATGTGAATGTTGATTGCTGCTTTATTCATGACAATCAAGCACTAGAGACCACCCAGAGGCCCTTCAGTCACTGAATAGTTAAGCGAACTAGCACAGCCTTACCAAGAAATGCTCCTCGGAATTAAAATGGAACAAACTATTGATCACAGGTAACTGGATGAATCTCCACAAAATGAGAGAAAGAAATAAAAAACCAATCACAAAAGGGTTGCATACTGCATGATTTCATTTAAATAACAACTATAAACTTTAAACAATCGAAATAAGAAAGTGAAGGATGTGAAGAACACATTGATGATTGCTGACAGAAAGGCTGGGCACAGGGGCAGGATTTGAAGGTAAAGAGCCAGGGAGCCACAGGGGTCTCCCGAGCTGCCAGAACAGTTTGGAGTCCTGGTTAGGGCCGCAATTACACAGGTTTGGCTCCGGTGATAAAGTTCCATGAAACTATGCACATACACTCACAGGAGTGTGTGGAGAACTGCTGAAACCGTACGAATGTCAACTTCCTGGGTTGATCCTGTGCTATATGTACTCAAGAGAAACTGGGTGAAGGCATAGAAGGCCTCCCTGAGCTTCCTTTCTTTGCTTCTCATAAATTTATAATTGCTTTGAAACAGACAGCTATCAAGAAAAATAAGTCCTTTGATTAAAAAACAACAAACAGACAAGCACTAGGAACTAGGAAGGGGGAGATGGCAGAGTCTTTTATTTTTTAGTTTATACACCTCCGTGAATGGCTAAAGTAAACACATAATAAAAATCCGGTCTCCCGGGGAGATACACACAGAGATTGGTGGGCTCCACTCCTAGAACTTCTGAGTCAGTAGGTCTGGAATACAACCCAAGAATTTGTATTTCTAACCAGTTCCCAACTGAACTGATGTTGTTGGTTTGGAACCCACACTTTGAGAATCATTGATTAAAGGAAGTAGGAAATCAGTTCAGTATTTGTTTGTCTGGTCTGATCTAAAAGCGATGCTTGATCTGCTTGTGAGATAGTTGCCAAAACTAATCTAAGCTATCATTTCAAATTTCATTTCTTGTGAGGTGACAAATATCAGCATGGATAAAATGTCTTTCAATTTAAACACATGATTCAACCTGTCCTGGAAGAGAAGAAAAGAAAATTGGTTTGCAAGGGAGGTAACCCCATCGGATCTGTAGCTTAAAGAGAATGCACCCTTCAGAAATGCCAGGGAGGGGCAGCTCTGTGAACCCCCGCTTGATCTACACTTGGTGACCCAGAGAGCTCTGGGTAAAGATACAGCTGTATTTTTATATCTGCTATCCATGGAAAGGCACCATCATCCAGAGACAAGGGCCCACGGCTGCACAGTGAATAAAGTGTGATTTTCTCTCCTGGTTTCTTTCTCAGTCAGATTGTACACCCTCTTTTCTCAATGTTTATCACCACCAAGAGTCATATTTCTGTTTGAGTATCTCTGGCAAGTGACTCCCTGCTGAACAGGCAGGAGAAAAATCCCATAAATCAGAGACTTCTGCAGACCACATGCAGCCTCCCCAGCCAGGACTGGGACCCTTGAATATTCCTCAAAGCTAAGTACTTCAGAATAGCACTCAGCAATGAAGACCCAATTACTCAGAGTTGGATGGCATTGGAAATACCCCAAACGCCCAAGTGAGCAGGAGCTAGGGGAGCTGCAAATCCTTCCCTCGGTTTCCTGACAGCACCTGACCCAGAGAGCTCAAGGCAAACTTGCCTGCCTGCCGCAGCCGCCTTCTCCAGCATGACAGCGAGTGTCCACTGGGGCGCTGGGGGATGGAAACAGAGTACAAACCCATGGGCACAGATCCCAGGAAGAGACCGGGACGATTCAACAGAAGAAAGTGGGGAGCAACTGCAGCACTTTTACTCTCAAAAGAGAAGGGGAGCAAGAGATGGAGGGAGAGCAAGGGGGTTTTAAAAGTAATTAAGATGTGTTATGTATGAGTACCACCTCCTCACAGGGAATAAACATGTACTGCAAACCTGTACTAATAAAAAGATACCCACGCTCTGGAACATGAGCACCTGACCTGAATATTCCTGAGTTCTTCCCATGCCAAGTGCCCTCCTTAGCCCACGGCACTGGCATCTCCTGGAGCTCCTGTGAGAGGAGGGTCCCCAGGCCCACCTAGACCTGCCCGATCAGAGTCTACATGTTGGTACCTCCCCAGAGCGGTCCTGAACACATAGAAGTCTGAGCTATGCTGCTCTAAAGACTCAGGCAGAGCATACCTATGAGTTACAGTCAGAGAGCTTCCAGGTTCAGACCTCACACACTCCCAGAGAAACATTAATTCAACCCCATTTGTCATTTCCTAATTGAATTTCTCACTTCCCAAATAACTGATCATTTGGTAATTCGCAGAGACTAAATGTTAGGGAAAGTTTGAAATGACTGAGTTACCATGTTATATATTCTAGAAAGACCAAAAATTTATCATAGAATCATTATAATTGTTGCTTTTTTTCCTTCTTGGCTTTCAAATCTGTCATTATTAGTGATGAAGCCACAGACATCACCAAGGAGAAAGAAAAAATGGTGAGGAAGAGGCTAGGAAATACCAAGTTACCAAAACCTTGTCAGGGTCAATGCATCTAGAACACAGGGTTTGGCAGGTTTAGAAAGTTTCTTGTTGCATTGCATTATGTAAGGCTTTATATAAAAATTAAGCTTTTCAGTAATCATAGTAACCTGAATAACATATCAAATAATTAAAATTTAGGCTTTACAGATACTTTCAGCACTTGGTTCAAAACATTCTACCTAATGGCACAAATATTTCGAATATATACTAAATGATAATTTTGATATGGGGTTGGAGTAATCTTTTAACATCCTTTTTAAAAGATATCTTTTGATAAGAAAATTGGCTGTTATTTCCCATGGAAAACTATTGTGCAAAACATTAGAGGAATGTTTGTCACTGATCAGGAAGGATTTGAGAGTCTGCCATTTGCTTTTGAGTTTTCCAGAAGCCACATTCACACACACCCTGCTTTTCAGGTGAAAGAAGTATTTTAGACTTTTTTGTGGGTAGGAGACAGACACAGGACCTTCTTAGGAGAGAAGAGAGGAAAAGAGTGTGCAATGAATTTTGGAGCAGGGAAAGTTTTTGTTCAAGGGCTTCAGGTTTAAAGTCATGGGAGAAATTGAAATAAACATGAAAAGAATTGAACAGGTAATAGACATACTTTAAAGAAAAGGTAGGTAAAATCGAGGCAGATATCCGGAAGCTAAAAAATGAGAAATGGACTTTATAGGGAGACAGGTGCTGGGGACCAATAGATCGTACTTAACCTGGCAGAATTCTAGAAATGTATTCTACAGAGAGTGGAATTGGGGACACATAAATAACAAGTCAGAGCTGAGGAAATCACAGAACTTCCTTATTGGAAGCAGAAGAGTGAACGGAGTCTCTACCCAGAAAAATACCCTTCCCCAAGTGAATTCCAGGAGTCCTGAGAGCCGGGCTTACAGCTCCCTGGCAGGACTCCCCTTGAGAAAAACCAACCATACTGAAGAAAAGAAATCAATTTGGAGATTCCACAGCAAACTAGGTCCAGAGGTCCCATTTGACCCAGATATTCCCCTTCTGGGTATTTTCCCAGAAGAGCTAAAAACACCATATCACAGCAATATATGTGTTCCCATGTTTATAGCAGCATAATTTGTTATAGCTAAATCATGGAAGCAACCCAAATGTCTATCCACTGAGGAATGGATTAAAAATTGTGGTATTTTTATATAATGGAATATTATTCAGCTACAAAGAAAGATAAACTCGAGGCTTTTACAGGTACATGGTCACAACTAGAGACCATGCTCATAAGTGAAATAATCAGACTTCCATGGGTAAACAACGTATTACCCAAAAGAGAGACTAAAAATTAGGAGGTAGGATAGACATTGTGAAATGAAAGGAAACTGCTCAAAAGTAAAGAGCAACTAGGATGAGGAAAAAAGAGAAAAGAAAGAAGGGGAAACTATGTACATATGTATGCACAGGAGAGCTAATATAATTGTACTACTGACTTCTATCACACTGCTGAAAGGATCAGTTAATGATTAATTTTTTGATCAATTTTGCATGTCTGTATTTGTTTTCCTGAGAAACCACTTTGAAAAAAACCAATACATAACATGACAACCATTGATAATTTCCTACCACTTTATCTGTAATTCAGTATTGCTTGTATTGTTCTTATGCTATTTTGTAAATGGGTGTATTTTTGTTACTATGTTTTCCTTCTTTCATTTTTTAAAATAATTTTTTTAAAAAGACCAGTACATACAAACAGCAAGACACTCCTTCAAATGAAAGCAAGTGGTCAGGTCACCTCACATGAAGCCTAGAGCAGGTAACTGACATTTAAGAAATACTTCTAACATGAAAGAAAACAAAGGAAGGGAGTGAGGGAGGGAGGAGAAGGTGTGTCAATTGTCCTTTCGTTGCTGGAACTAAAATCCAACACTCACCACTTAAAGGAGGACAGGTTTAATTTGACTTACAGTTTCATGAGTTTCAGTCCATGGTACCTTGATTCTGAGTCAGAAAGTCATGGCAGGAGGGCATAGTGAGCAAAGGCACTCTGTTCTTGAAGCCCAGGAGGCCAAGCATAGGAAAAGAACTCCAGTGAGGAAAA
This sequence comes from Dinomys branickii, assembly GCA_004027595.1. Classification (NCBI taxonomy): domain Eukaryota; kingdom Metazoa; phylum Chordata; class Mammalia; order Rodentia; family Dinomyidae; genus Dinomys; species Dinomys branickii. The sequence continues at coordinate 6,301 of PVLD010025061.1, read as the reverse complement.
GGTAGGAACTAGACATAGTCCTCAAGACCACACCCTCATGACCACCCAGACACATCCAAAAATGTCTTTACTCAATCTGCAAAGTGTCTCTTGATCTATTCAAATTGACAATTATGATTAATGGTCACAGGGAGGGAAGGAAGGTTCATCAGGCTAAGAAAAACTACAAATGATGTAGGAACACACACACACAAACTTGAACAAGATCCTCAGAAATGGTATTTTCAGAAAAGTCAATTGACTAGCCAGAAAGACAAAGGTGAGAAAATTCCAATAAATCAAATAAATCCAATAAATAAATAATTAAACATGAATCAAATAAGGTAAAAAAATTAGATAATCTGTTTAGAAAGTCCAACTGCTGAATAATAGTAGCTTTAAAAAGAAATTATAGAACAAGACAAAAGGAGGAACTTAGCAAAGAAAGAACCATGAAAAAGAGAAAAAGGGGCTGGGGATATAGCTCAGTGGAATAAGCGCCTGCCTAGCAAGCTCAGGGTCCTGAGTTCGATCCCCAGTACTGCAAAAAAAAAAGAAAGAAAAAGAGAAAACGAACACTCAGAAGTAAAGGACATGAGCTTCCTTCTTACGGGGACTTTCCAAGTACCCAGGAGAGTAAATGCAGAGTCTGATGTCAAGGCTCATGATCATAAAATTCCAGAATTCTGGAAACAAAGACGACAAGAGGAGGCTTTCATGGTGGAGCGAAAGGATGCACGCAAACGAAATCTTAAGGGCAAAATAGGAAACTAGCAAACAGTGGAGTAATGACTCCAGGATATTGAGAGGAAATCGTCTGCATACTAGAATTCCCTTCTCCGCCAGAATATTAATCAAATATAAGAACAAAATAAAACTCTTTCCAAGAGTATGAAGCCCAGATAGATCCTTTCTTCTCTGCTTATTTCATTAGAATGCCAGCTGACTGCAACGCTAACTATGGAAAAGGCTAGTAGGACAAGCGAGAGGAAGATGTGGGAAGCAAGGACCGGAGGGGGAAGCAGACAAGGAGAGTCTAGGGGGAGATGGGAAAGGGAGATTCTGGGCAGCAGTGAGCAGCCAGGCTAGAGCAGAGCCGGGGAGAAGGCGTCCTGGGCAGGTGGGGGGATATGGGTGTGGAAAAGGAGTCCTGATAAGTTTGATTAGAGTTTCAAGAAAATTGATCCCTCTGTCCAAGATCCAGAGATAAAACAGAACAGAAAGAGAAAACTAGACAAATGAAAAAGAGCAAGAGAGTGAGTACTTCCTGGGAAAACAAATATGCAATCAAGGAAGCGGTCTAATATCACATTGCTCAGCTATGAGAGGAGGAAGGGGACAGTATAACAGAAAAAGCAACTCCCCAGCCAGTACACTTCAGTTTCTTACCTGCCCAGGTAACAGGTCTTGTTCCAGTTCCAGTTGCTTCTGTCTCTTAGAAACAATTGATCACTGTGATGCATAGCTTGTCACGATGATATGCATTATATAAACCAATCCCCAACTGACAAGCCATTCTGCCTCTGTACTTCCTGCTTGCTTATCCCATCTAAGCCCACCAGAGATGAGGGCCTGATATTCTTGGAATGATCCCCATCATTCAATGTGCCCATTTCAGCACATTTCAGTAAATAAACCTGCCTCCAAATCCTGGGTGTCATTTTGGTCTTTCTGCTTGCCATTACAATAGATGCACACTGATCCTCATCAGTACCTTAGACAGCCAATGGGTGATGCAAATTAGCATTGTAAAGGGATTTTTGTTTGCTTTTTTTCTTCAGAAAAATGATCACAAATACTAGAGTTCCTATATTTGAAGTTTGAAGAGTTATAAGTGATTTCCATTGAAGACTCAGAGGAAGGGCAGTCAGGGGCTACTGCTATTGTCAGCCTTGAAAATACTTTGCCTTATAAAATTATACCCTCATAAACATTTTTAATTAATGGTATAAAAACTAGTATAATCACAATAGCAAATAAGTCCATATACTAGAAGCAGATACATTTATGATAGCAAATACATAACTCACATGTAATGACAAAACTTGGAAAATGGTGTTAACTAGTTTTTAAAATATTTTTAATTAGGTTAAGTATGCATTAAAATCTTTAGTATTTTCTATTCTTCATACCATATATAAATCACTTTTTTCTCTAGTATGTGTTCATTCTTATGTCCATAAATGACAATGGACAGATGATGTCATATACAAGATCACCAGTGCTCAGAGATTTAAAAAATTAATTTCTCATGTTGTCCAGATGTCTATCTGACAGAATATTTCACTGTTTTTTTTTTTCAGTTCACTATTTGAATAGTTTTTCCCATGTGCAATTGTAGCTCCAAACAGTGGCTCACAGCACATTTCCACTTAAACACATAAACATTTTGGTGGGACAGGAAGCTGCACTTTATTCAAACAATAGATTAGGGATGAAATAGTGGTTTTAAGGTTGTTTTTGACATTTAAAAAGGGCTGAAGTCTTTTTATCCCTGTGCTGCCTGTTGTTTTGCTAGATACCTAATAACTCTGAAGAGACGAACCCAGCACATTATGTACACTGAAACCCTGTCCGATGCAAACTGATATTTTCCTTTCTATTTTTCATTTCTGGATGCTGGCTCCAGTCAACAATATAATCATTTTCTTTTATTGATTTTCTTATAAAATGTATCCTTGTTAGATTCATTGATGACTATACATTACTGAGGCACCTGATAAAATTTCACTGTGCTATTACCACTGCACAGGAAATGCTTTTCACTGAATGAAAATAACTACTTCTCAAGGTGGCAATGATGTTGAGCTTGAGTGCAGAATTCCAGAGAATGGCACCTTTATTTGAACACTAATCAAGAAGTGACACCCTGAAATCAATTTAATGTTATTCTCTGCTGAAAATATGCACCGATCTCACTTTCCCCCTTAGAAAAAAGATGAATTTTCCCATTTTAAATACTTCACTGTTTAAAGCTTCAGCTCTTCAGAAGAATTTAGATTTTCTCATTCACCTCCTAAATCTCTCTAACTAGATCTTGGTGGCCTGTAGTTCAATTTCAACTAATTGGGGCCAAAAGATTTGTTCAAACAAGTCAGATAGTGACTTTGTATTTGTAGGGCTGTGTAAATACAAGACTTACGTGTATTTTTCCATTTTTATTTGTGGATGAAATAAAATGTAATATCCCTGGGTCCTCCTTTCTCTTGAGACATACTAAGGCAGTCTCTCTCATTTTATCCCATGAGGCTTCCTGAAATCCCTAACTGACCACTCTGATATAAACAACAGGACACATTTTTTTTCAAGTGTGTTCAAAGGATTTGGATTATTCCTTGCAACATCAGCTAAAAGAGAAATAGCATGTTAATATTGTCTTTTAAAATTTTGGTACAACAGTCTCACAAGATCATTTGGTTTTCAGTTAAATTTTATCTCAGCCTGTGTTATTCCTGATGGAGTGGTTCATGGAGACTATTTTTAAAAATAAAGTTAAATTTTCTTATTCATGAAAAACTGAATTTTTGGAAAAGCAATTTCCTGCTTAAAATTAGAATGATTGTTAATTTTATGAAATAAAAGTATTCAGAACCCTAAAAAGATTAGATAACAGTAAATTCATAAGTAAAGCTCATTTTTCAATTTAGGATACTTAAAGCTAGCACTTTGTGCTACATGAAAGATGACATACACGATACTATACTGCAGCATTTCTTAATTCAGTATAACCTGAATTAGGGAATACTTTAAAACAGTGTGGTCTTATTTCCCTAAGCCACTCACAGGAACTAATGCAGAGGGCAAGGCACTATGAGATAAAAGATTATTTAGGAATCTGGTTAACAAATGGGGAAATAATTCATAATGAGTACACCAATTATACATGATTGGCTGCTTCCCCAGACTTAAAATAGATGTACACTAACTTTCCACCCTTGTGGATTATTCATTTGCTTAGGTAAGAGCCCAGTGTTGGTCTCACTTACCAGAGCTCTTCTGCTCAGGGAGGTTTTGCTGTAGTTCTAGGCAGAAAATAACCCAACTTGTGTTTCTGATTACTCTGCTCTCCCGCGCTCACCCGGGAGCAAGTTGTCTGTGTGTACGTGCCAGCCTTCATTTCCCAACTTGAAAAGTTAAACAAAGATCTGTGCATATTTAAGTGAACCAATTGTGGGAAAAAAAGAACTTGATCCTTATAGAGATGATCAAGCAGATAGGACTTTTCTCCATGCATCATTTTAAGGGATTTCTCACTGCCAAAACATCCCCCTTGGCCATTGTAGTAAATGTGTGTAAACAAAGCTACTCTTTCAGTCATTCTAAGAAATATGCACTTAGGGACTTATAAACAGCATATTTTTACTCATTAAATCATTTTTAAAATAGGCTGTGAATGACAACTTAAAAGTGCTTAAGAAAATATTATTCATTCTGCAAAAGAGTTACTATGGCCTAGAATACAAACTGGTCATTTGGGACTATTTTAAAACTACAAGCAGGAAGAGGCAGGGGTCACTGCCCTCTTCCTTCTATGACAAGCCTAACGTGGTAGACTTGGCTAGTCCACTCTGAAAAGGGCTGGGCCCTCCACGAGGGCTTTTGCAGCCTGGACTTTAGCAAGATTTTTGATTTGAACAAGGCAGACAATCACAGAATGAAAAACAAATTTGCAGTAAATCAAAAGAGCGTACTTTGTGTTCCAGATTTTATTTTAAAACATTTATTCAGCCTTCTCTATGATTTCAAGCCCCACAGCCCAAAGGCATTAAAGTGTATTAAAGCTTAATGGTCTGAAAAGTTTCCTTTTGAATTCAAGCACATCCCGTCACAAAAGTGGGGAGAAAGGGGGGCATCTGCAACTAATATGAAAACTCCATTTCTGATCCTGGACTTCGAGAACACAAAAACAGCACAATACTTCCAAATCACATAGGAGAGAAACACATTTCTGGGAGCTGGATTGCATACCAGCATTCAGTGAAGGCTTTTGCATAGTGAAGGCTGCCTTTTAGTACAGAGAGCTTTAGTCCGTGCTGAGAAGGAAGAATGTTAACAAGCAGGCACTTCTCCAAATCCTATTATTCCTCCCAAGGGATTCACTTACCATTGCGGCAAATTCTAGGATCTCTCGTTTTGTGGATGAAATGGGGCCCTTGATTCCAGACCAGTGAACCTGAAGGTAGCAATGATATACCGCTGGGGTGCAGGAAGAAATTTTAAATTTTTGTATTTATTTCGTATGTACTACCTAGACCATCTTTATTTTTTTATTTAAAAAAAATAAAAGCACAAAAACATATTAACAGACACAAATTAGCATAAAAAATAGTACAATCAAAACTGATTTACAGACAAGGTGACATGGACTCAACAATGGTTGTTTCTTTACCTATTGATATCTTCGAAGTGTATATACATGAAAACAGATATAGACATGCAAAATTGGTCAGACAATTAATCATCTCAACAACAGAAAAACAAAAAACAAAAAACCAAAGACAAAAAACAAACAAACAACAACAACAACAAAAAACCAACAATATTTGCTGCTTTGCATATTGATATCTTCAAAGTGTGTGCTCAGGATAACACACACAGACATACAAGATCAATCAAATAGCCCGTCATAAATTATTCCTTAGCATTAAGTGATATAATACAATAGTAGAACCATGTTAGCCCTCCTGCATATATGTATATACATATATACATACATACATTTTTGCCTCTTTCTTTTCTCCTTTCCCTCATCCCATCTGTTCTTTGTTTTTGAACAGATTTCCTTCGTGTCTCTTAGTTTATATTCCCACCCTCAGGTTCTTCACCAGTGATACAATACGTTGCCTGCACAGGTACTGCTGATTTATTTCACTTATGAGTATGGACTCCAGTTTTGACCACTTGCCTACAAAGTCCCCAAAACTGTCTTTCTTTATAACTGAATAATATTCCATTATATAAAAATGCCACAATTTTTTAATCCAGTCTTCTGTGGATGGACACTTGAGTTGCTTCCACATTTTAGCTATTGCAAATTGCGCCGCTATAAACATGGGTGCACATATATCAGAGTGATATGATGTTTTCAGATCTTCTGGGAAAATACCCAGAAGAGGAATAGCAGGTTTGAATGGAACCTCTAGACCTAGTTTGCTGAGAAATCTCCAAACGGCTCTCCACAGTGGTTGCACCAGTCTGCATTCCCACCAGCAGTGTAATAGAGTCCCTACTTCTCCACAGCCTCGCCAGCATCTGTTATTGGATGACTTTTTCATACTGGCCAGTCTCACTGGGGTGAGATGAAATCTCGATGTTGTTTTTA
>PVLD010025060.1:0-24362 GCA_004027595.1 Dinomys branickii | reverse complement strand
CTTCAATCTCCTTTTTCAGAGTACTGTAGTTTTCACTGAATAAATCTTTCACATTCTTTGTTAGATTGATTCCTAAGTATTTCAATTTCTTGGTTGCTATTGTAAAAGGTATGTTTTCCTCAATTTCTCTCTCAGTCTGTTTGTTGTTCGTGTACAGGAATGCTATTGATTTTTGGGTGTTGCCTTTGTATCCGGCTACACTACTGAATTTGTCAATTAATTCCAGGAGTTTTCTTGTGGAGTTTTTGGTTGGATGATTTCTTGATGCTGGCCAATCTCATTGGGGTGAGATGAAATCTCAATATTGTTTTTATTTGCATTTCTCGAATGACTAAAGATGTAGAACATTTTCTTATAAATTTATTTTCCATTTGTATTTCTTTATCTGAGAAATGTGTATTCATCTCAGATGTCCATTTCTGAATTGGATCTTTGAATTTGGACAGGTTCATGTTTTTTCATTCTTTGTATGTTCTAGATAGAAGACCTTTGTCTGAGGGACAGCCAGCTAGGATTTTTTCCCAATTTGTGGGTTTTCTTTTCACTTTGCTGGTGATTTCTTTAGATGTGCAAAAACTTTTCAGTAAGATGAGGTCCCAGTTATTGATTCTTTGAAGTGTTTCCCTTGCAGTTTGATTTCTGTTCATGAACTCTCTGCCTACTCCTATGTCTTCAAGATTTTTACCTACTTTCTCTTCCAATAGATTTAGAGCTTCTGTTTTAATATTGAGATCTGTGATCCATTCTGACTTGGGTTTGGTGCATGGTGATAGACTTGGGTCTATTTTCAGTCTTTGGCAAGAGGCAAGCCAATTTTTCCAGCACCGTATTAAACAAGCTATCTTTTTTCCAGTGACTTTGTTTGGCCCCTTTGTCAAATATTAGGTGGTTGAGTGTGTTTGTGGTTATGGTTGCCTCTTCCAGTCTGTTCCATTGATCCTCAGGTCTGATTTTGAGCCAGTACCAGGTTGATTTTATTACATAGCTTTGTGGTATAATTTCAGGTCAGGGATTGTGATTCCACCTGACTTGTCCTTGTTGCCCAGGATTGCTTTTGGTATTCTGGGTCTCTTCTGGTTCCACATGAATTTAAGGCATGTTTTCTCTAGATATGTGCCATATGCTAATGTTAGTTTAATGGTAATTGCATTAACTGTATAACAATTTTGGTAGTATGGCCATTTTCACAATGTTGGTTCTTCCTAAACATAAGCAGGGAATGTTTTTCCATTTATTGAATTCCTCATCCATCTGTTTTCTCAGAGTACTGTAGTTTTCATTGAATAAATCTTTTACATCCTTTGTTAGATTGATTCATAAATATTTCATTTTCTTGAATGCTATTGTAAAAGGTATGGTTTCATTAATTTCTCTCTCAGACTGTTTGTTGTTTGTGTATAGGAATGCTATTGATTTTTGGGTGTTCACTTTTTATCCAGCTATGCTGCTGAATTTGTCAATTAATTCCAGGAGTTTTATTGTGGAGTTTTTGGGGTCCTCCATGTAAAGAATCATGTCATCTGCAAATAGTGATAGTTTTACTGCTTCCTTTCCTATCCTTATTCCTTTTATTTCTCTATCTTGTCTAATTGATCTGGCTAATACTTCCAGAACTATGTTGAATAGGAGTCTTGACAGTGGACATCCTTGTTTTCTTCCTGAGTTTTAAGTGAAAGCTTTCAGTTTTTGTTCATTTAGTATGATGTTGGCTGTTGGTTTGTCATAGATGGATTTGATCAGGTTGAGTAAAGGCCATCTATTCCTATTTTTTCTAGGGTTTTTAACGTGAATGGATGTTGGAGTTTATTGAAAGCTTTTTCCGCACCTATTGAGATGATCATGTGGTTTTTGTCTTTGACTCTATTGATATGTTGTATTACATTAATTGATTTGCTAATATTGAACCATCCCTGCATTCTTGTAGTTTTCATTGAATAAATCCAACCTGGTCATGGTGTATAATTTTCCTTATGAGTCTCTGCATTCTTATTTGCTAGTATTTTATTGAGTATCTTTGCATTTATGTTCATTAGGGAGTTTGGCCTATAGTTCTCTTTCTTAGTTGGGTCCTTCTCTGGTTTGGTATCAGTTTAATACTTGCCTCCAGAAATGAGTTAGGGAGAATTGCTTTCTTTTCAATGTCATTGAGGAGTCTGAGGAGTGTTGGCATTAAATCTTCACTGAAGGGCTGGGGATATAGCTCAGTGGAATAAGCGCTTGTCTAGCAAGCGCAGGGTCCTGAGTTCGATCCCCAGTACCGCAAAAAAAAAAAAAAAAAAAAATCTTCACTGAATGTTTTATCGAATTCTGCTGTGAATCCATCAGCACCTGAGCTTTTCTTTGTCGGTAAGTTTTTAATGACATTTTCAATCTCATTAATTGATATTGGGTTGTTCAGGATTTTTGTATCTTCCTGAGTCAATTTTGGTGGTTTGTACACTTCTAGGAGTCTGTCCATTTCTTCTGAGTTTTCTATCCTATGGGAGTAAAGATTTTCAAAGTAGGTATTAATGATCTTTTGAAATTCTGTGGGATCTGTAGTGATTTCATCCTTTTCATTCTACTTTGCTTTCTGGATAGCAATTAATCTCAGAGAATTCTTAGTGCCATTCAGGTAGCTTTCTTTCCTGAATCTTTGTTACTTTATTTTAGCTTTAACTTTTGGATTCCTGCAACACTCAGAACTTTTCTCCCCACATGGTAAAGTTCTCAGTGGGCAGGAGCCTTTGCTGCTCCTCCCGGAAGTGTCTTTGCCTGCCCCACTGCTCTTGCTCTTCCAACCTTTATCCTCACCTATGCCAGTGTTATCTTGGGCTCTCCTACCACTTCCCTGGTCACGTTTGTCCACTTTCTCAGTTCTCGTGGTTCTACCTTCCAGCAGGCTCTCAAAGCACCCTTACTATCCATCGTCAGTCCCCCTCATTAGATCACAACCCAAGCACTCTTGACAGAGTCTTTTGCAAAAGTTCCCTGGCTTGTTTCCTTTTTCTTCCTTCTTTCCCTTTATTTTCACTTTTGATTTTACTCCCTTATTTGCATCCTTTATTGTACCACCAGAATTCTCTTTTAAAATATAACTTTCAGAGGTACCAAATAACACTCTGGCTCAGAAGTTGCCTCTTTGTACTCTACTGGGTGCTTGCTTACTCCTTAGATCAAAGTGCAGCACAGCCCTGCCGTTCAGTTTAGTGCTCTGTGTCTCACCCTCACAGTGTCTCCCAACGTTAGAATACAGATGGGTGGTGTCAGGGTGCCCTCCAGTCTGTCTCCACAGCTCACATAGGTGATGTTCCATAATGTGTTTTAAACAACTGGGGAATGGTAGCTCTGCTTAGCTGGCTTCTCTCCTTTTTGACTACTTCTCTCTTCCCCTTGTTACTCTTGAAGTGAAATTTCCAAAACTGAATCCCGTATTTCTGCTGTGTTGTGATTAATAGAATGCCCAGGACCAGAATCATCTCTATGTTTCTAGATTCTTTGATTTAGCTAAAGCATGGAGTTGCATTAATTGAAATAATTTCATGTTAAGACCTAAGGTTTTAAAAAAATTTTGCCTTCATATATTCTTTCAGATCTATTAAAAAAAATCTCATAGTCCATGGTTGTTCCAGACTAGTTTCTAGTTTTCCATAATTTTAGGAAAAAATAAAAATGACAAAGAAATACAGGTTAAATTAAGAAGTAGATTATTTTCCATGACTTGTAGTGTTATTGGTCTCTCAGGAACTCTTATTGAAATGCAGGACATTATTTGGCAACCATTTTTCTCAACTCTGTTTGTGTGTATGACAGAAAGAGAGAGAGAGAGAGAGAGAGAGAGAGAGAGAGAGAGAGAGAGCAAGCTATTTTACCCTTTTGTCCTTCATGGGACATTTGGAAATATCTAGAGACAATTTTGGTTGTCACAAAAGTCAAGGATGCTGCTCAACATTGCACTATACACAGGATGCTCTGTGACAAGGAGTTATCTGATCTAAATCATCAATAGTGCTAAAATCAAGAAGTCTGTTTAAGAGCTAATATCTGCTACCACCACCACCACCACAGTACATTGAAAAAGAGAAATTAAACAAATGTTTAAAGTGACATTTATCAGTGGAGAGAGCTTTCAATTTTCCAGTATCTAACGTTTTCTGCCTTCCTAATGATATCATTCCTGTTTGATGCTGCAAGAAGGTAAAACAATCACATATTTTGAAATTGTGTTTTTATCATCCTTCTCTCTTTAGTCAAACACAGGTACATAGATTGCATGTGGCTTATTTTACCTTTTCTAAACTTGTTGCTATCCACTCTGAAGCACTGGATTCTCAGGGAGTCTTAGCCTTGGCTATATTTAGCATGAGTTGAACAGCAAGCACTAAGGATCCAGTCAATATGTGCCTGATTCTTTCTCTAGACTGTTAATGAGCCAGGGAATAGAATTGTTTTCTATTTTATTCCCAGGTCACACACAAAGTGTTAAACCCTAATTTTCTCAACAATATCCTATAATGTTAGTTAGAAAAATACTATAATTCTCTGGATAGAATGTAGGATTGAGGCCTCAGATTTTGATACAGCCTGGGAATATAATGATATACAAGGCTTAACCTTTCCCCTTGAGGAGTTCAAAATTCAGTGATGGAGATTTATGAACAGAATCATTTCAATATAGTTATATGCTTCTGAGGGCAGTATGAACCAATTATTATGGAAATTTAGCAGAAAGGCACGTAACCCATCCTGAGGTGTCAAGAAGGATTCTTGCAGGAAGTGATGTTTGGACTGAGTCTTAGGTAAAGATGGGCAAGCAAAGAATTCAAGGAGAGGAAAATGAAACAGTCTATGCTACTGAGGAATGGGAGGTAGATGGTAATTGCCATGTCCTTCCATCTGGAATAGAAACCTGATTCAAGTATAAGCCAGTCCTTGTTTCTCCAGAGCTCTTGGGGAATTTGGATACCTTCGTAAGTTCCTGTGCTAGGGAAGATGTATCCACCCTCTCAGGAGATCTTAAGTCTCAAGAAAATTTGATTTTCTTTTCTTGTTTGTCAGATTTGGACAGCAGTGATTAATATCTTGTGAGAGCTTATCTTTGAGTGCTGTCTTAAATTAGAAACTAGGTACACCCCAATTTCCACTCCCTACTTCTTACATGATAGAATTTTCTCATGCTGGACCTTTAATGGTCTAGAGTAACATTAACCTCTTCAGCCTCTTTGCAGCTGTATATGGCTGTTGAGTTGAGTAGCTGAGTGTTGGTCAATGGGACATAAGGTGAAGAAGCATCATGCAGAAACGTGTGGACATTTCCCTTAATAAAGATCTTGTGTAGATGATTTGTCCTTTTTTATGTCTTTATTTCTATTGGTTTCAATGTAGGCGTGAAGCATTTCTTTTAGACTATGAGGTTAACTTGCAAAAGAAATGGAGTGGAAGAAAGATGAGAGAGAAGGAACCTAGATATTAAAATCTCTGTGGAGTAGAGGTACTATAAGTCATTTATTGTCTCCCTCTGGATCTTTAACAACTTAGAGAAATAAACCTTTTATCTTGTTTAAATCATTGTTATGTTTGAGTCTCTATTACTTGCAGTTAAACCAGTCATCTCCATTTTACAGTTGAGGAAATAAAGATTTAGAAATATTAAAGTATCTTTCAATCATGTTCCTACTAGTAGTTGTTTGGGATGTAGGTTTTGGTTTTATAACCAAGACTTTTGTCAGAATTCTAAACTGTTTCACTTGATGTGATGTTTTTCTATTCTACTGTAATTAAATTATGATTCTCTGTAGCTGGCTCCCAACAGAGTTTGACCCAGAAGTCCTTCAGTACTGCTGTAATTGAACTCTGATATTTAGGAAATTGAAAATTGGGGTTCTTCAGAAATCAAGTAACTGAAAGATTGGTAGGGCAACAGGATAAAAATGTTAATTGGGTACCATGACAGTAAATTTTACTCTCTTCATTTTGTAGTACATTCCATTGTTTATTCAATCATCTTTTAATTAATTAACAATTAAGCTTGCTACAGATGTGAAGATGCCCATTAATAAAATGTGGCAAATTACTCTCATGGTCTGAGAAAAAATGGATTTTGGCCATCTCTCTTATTTCTTAATTGAAATCAGCTATCTTTTCTATTATAATTTATAGTTTATTTTTTTCAGAAGCACTCAAGAAGACAAATGCTCTAGAGAAAGCACATGACACCCTTGTTTCTGCATCAGCTATATCTTTATAATGTGCTAGAGTAATATGCTAATCCCTTAATTGGTAGTGAAGATTACACCCACAATAACTGAGTAACAAAATGAAATGCAATTATTGCCATTTTAGGACAGAATCATATATGCATGGAATAACAAGGACCTAAGAACTAATTCTGTACAATATCCTTGTTTTCAAAAAATACAAAATAAAGTCAAACAAAGCAAAGCAAAATGGAACAAACAAAAAACAGAGAGAATTAAAATAAATATAATTAATTCAACTGGCTATTTTGTCATCAAAACTGATTATGATCAAACTGCACAGACATAACTCCATTTCCTGTCTTATTTAAGTGAACTTTAAAGTGCATTTCTCACAGGCAATGAAAGCAAGGCACCGTAACAAATGTGTTCCTTGGGATGTGAGAAGGTGCCTTTATACAGAGCGTGTGGACCACAGTGCAGGTGTACGTTTTCCTTATTATCTTTAATCAGCAATGTGAACTCTTGCATTATCAGGTAGTTTATGCTGTTTCTGACTCAATTCCGGTCTAAATAAGCTAAAACTTTTGCTATCCTCTGCCTTCATTTTCCTGCCTCAAGATCAAGCACTTCTCAGTCTTGGGTTGTGTGGTTTTCTCTTGGTGGAAATGCTCCCATCTTCTCCCAGCCCCAACCTAAGCCTTTCTTTCCTCAATCTCTTTCATTAGTCTGTATTGGTTATATAGGTTAATGGGTTTTCTTCTGGCAGACTCATACATGCACATGACATAATTTGATCATTTTCACCTCCTCCAACACCCTCTTTGCCAGTCTAACTATTGCTCTGCAGATCTTTGATCTTATCTTACAGAAACATTTGCTCTTTTTGTCAAAGCCTTTTTGGAACCAGTGAGTATGGGTAAATAATTTATGAAAGAATGAATGCAAAGTCGGTGGAGGTGTTATTCTAAATTTCTGTTCTCTTTTTTGTTTCTGGGGACAGTCAGTTTGTGGCCCTTGGACTGGAAGGAATTCTGTGGCTAGAATTGGTTTATAATGTCATCAAAAGTAACTGGCAGAAGATGTGGTAAATGAGAGCATCTAATATAGTAAATAATAGGGATAAACACTACAAAGTGTAAGGATTGGAGCAATTACCCTGGGGTCACTGCTGCATTACTTTTTGTGACTTTGTGTCAAACCACTTTTGAGATTTTCCATGCTGATTTCCCAATATTTTTTATTCTTGCAGAGAGAAAATACACCCCTCTTACAATGGCAAATATCCAGAACTTTTGACAACACCATATGCTGATATAAAGGTGGAGCGCTGAGAACTGTTGTGCTGGGTATGTGAAGTGGTACGGCCATCTGGGAAGACAATTTGGCAACTCCATACAAAACTAAACAGACTCTCACCATTCGCTCCAGCAGTCACGTTCCTTGGTAATTGCTCAAAGAAGCTGAAAATTTATGTCCACACAAATACTTGCCCTTGGATGTTTATAGCAGCTTCATTCATAATTTCCAAAATTTAAATGTAGCAAAAGTATCTTCCAGTTGGTGAATGGATAAACTGTGACAGGTACAGCCAGTAGAGCATTATTCAGCAGTAAAAAGAAATAATCCATTAAGACACGGAGACACATGGAAAGATCTTCCATGTACATTCCTAAGGAAAGAAGCTAATAGTTAGGACACAGAGCACATAATCCCACCAATGTCACATTCTGGAGAAGGTATGCTACAGATAGAACAAAGGTCAGTGGTTGTCAAGAACTGAGGGAGATGGGAGTGAGTAGGCACACTGAAGGATTTTTAAGGAAGTGAAACTGTTCTTCACGTTACTATAATGGTGGATATGCATCACTATAAATTTGTGTAAATCCACAGAGTGGACAACATCAAGAGGGGAAACATCAAGAGGGGACCCTAGTATAAAGCACAGACTGGGTAATAATGAAATGTTAGTGTAATTTAATTTATAACAAATAGACTATACAGAAGGGACAGTATTCATAGGGAGAGACTGTGGGTGTACAACGGGGGTGCATGGCAGCTCCTGTACTTTCTGGTCAAATTTGCTGAGACCCTAACGCTGCTCTTAAAATGAAGTCTACTTTCTAGAAAAGAAAAGGAATTGGTATTTGTACCTACAGTGTATCAGGAATTGTTATGGCACTTTGCATACGCTGGCTCATGGATCCTTTCAAATGTAAAATCTGATTAAAGAACACAGGCCTAGAAAGATTAAGCACCTTTTCCATGGTCAGAGATAAAATATGCAGCAGGAAAGAGACATGAGTTCACAGCAGTCAGATTCTGAAATCTGTGTTTGTCTCTATTGCGCACTAAAATCCTTCAAATATATATAGTTTGAAAGAAACACCCAGCAGCTTTTCTCTGCACTCCACTGATGTCAGGCATTTTATTCTGTGAGCAAGGTGGGTCCATGGCCCAACATAACTCACATGCAGCCTCCAGAAACTGGTACCTGAGAAGTCTTATAAAAAGCAGTCTGGCATTTTGCCTTCATCATTATTGCACTTGGAATAATTATAACAGCCCTTTGTCCATGGAAACTAACATCAAAGGTCCTGACAAAGAGAATTTCTGGTGGGAACTATGATTATCCCCATTTTATGACTGGAGAAACTGAGGAATGAATTCAGTAAGTGGTTTGCCCAAGGTCAGCCAGTGAATCAGGGAGCTGAATCTACAGACAAACTCTTGCACCACAGTTCTGCTCTTGGTCCAAAACATCTGCCACATTCATTAGTTTAACATTATCATTTCCTGGGTAAAAATTAAGGGATTAAATCCACCTAAATCACAGCACCTATATCATTGTGAAATAAATGGGAGAGAAAGCTCTGGTCTCTCTGGGAACTAGGTCAACAGACTGAGGGTTTTAATTAAGCTTTCAGTAGCAACTGTGGGAATGGGCTCACACCAGCTCGAGGAATCTTCAGCCACATGTTCAACGATCAGGTTCATCACCCAGGAAGGTTGAAGGCTTTGGTCATCTTGGAACTTTATGCCATCTTGCCTTTGGTGGACCTTTTTCTTCTAAAGCATTAGTCAGCGGCAAGCTATTGTGCAGGAGCAAGAGTCAGGTAGGAAGCAGCTTTGGTGTGCTGGAAGATGGAGCTGGCTTGTAGCCCCCATTCCTTAGGTGGGGTGTACCTTTTGTCTACCTGAGCATCAGTGGGTCATCTCTATGTTGAGTGGCTCAGTGTGTTGACTAATGCAGAGCTCTAGAGTTTGGGTCCCAGGATACATGATATAACAAGTCTGCAAGTCTTTAAGTCACAAGCTAGGTATAATCTATTTGCTGAGATTCTGTTACCAGCCCAAAGGAGACTGAAAGGAGAATGGATCTCATGGGGATGTGACAGCAGCCTCTCTCAGCTTTGGGCCCAGAAGCAAAGGACACGGTTGTCACAGTTAACACATGAGGTCGAGTGACTGAAGCGGCTCCCTTGGGATGTGACTGGAAGAAGCTGGTTTGCATCTACCTGGTTGTGAGATCCCAGGTTATACTTCCTCCTTGTTGCAATGGAGTAGTTATACGGCCTTTTGTTGTCACTGGCTGCAACTTCTTTGGCCTCAAATACCATCTTATCTCTGTAGATTTGTTTCAAAGCAGGACTAGACTCTTTCTCATGACTACATCTCTTTCTGCTCATACCACTATGTGGTATCTACCGCAATCCTGCCATTGTTGGTTTATTGCTGTGTGTTTGCCATAAGACTGTGAGCTCTTTATGTGTAGGGAATAAATGTGAAATGTCACTGGGACTAGAACATCGAGGAGCAATAAACCAACATCGTATTAACTTGACCAAAAATGAAGTGGCCTCCATGGGTCTTAACTAGCTTGTTCTTTACCGAGTTCTATCTCAACCCTAACCTCTGCCCACTTGTCTGTTATATGTGTCATTCACAATCTGCATATCAATGACACACACTAACTATAATTGAAGAGATGGTCATAAAAGGAACATATTTATTCCAATATGTAGAGGGATGGGGGAAGCTCTAAGTCACAGTGCAGTATCCTGAGCTGCTACTGTAGGGCTGCGTCACCCGTTGGCCTAGGCAAGGGAATTGAGAAGAGAAAGCCTGTGCAGGTGGGAGTGCAGATGTGAGACTGAGGAACACAGCCAGCTTTCTACCAAATACTGTGATTTCACTTTCCCCCTCCTTTCAGTCTCTCACCATCTGACGTCTTGGGGGTAAGGAAAATCAAGAAGCTACAAATGCAGTGAATGCAGGCCCTCCTGGGCTGAGAGCAGGTGGAGAGGGGAGGATGATGGGGTGGACAGGCACCCAGAAGGTAATAATCAGCACATCACTTGGTGTCCTGCGGTCCCACCTACAAGCCCTTCCCAGAGCCCACACTTTGGGGAGTGATGGAAAGAATTCACAGTAGAATGAGTGGGTCTGGTCAAGGTATCCATTCTTATACAAGTTATGCTTGAGAGTTACTATCTTAGGGCCTCAGTTTTCTCCCTTGCAAAATGGTGGTGGACTTTAGTATCCTCTAGGGCATGTGTGGAGATCACATAAAAGTATATATAATGTGTGCAACAATTCATAAATTACCCAGCATTACCTCTCATTTTTGCATTATAATTC
Organism: Dinomys branickii; assembly: GCA_004027595.1. Classification (NCBI taxonomy): domain Eukaryota; kingdom Metazoa; phylum Chordata; class Mammalia; order Rodentia; family Dinomyidae; genus Dinomys; species Dinomys branickii. Next base: position 13,545 of record PVLD010025060.1, on the reverse strand, counting down.
ACCCTGCTGTCAATGTCTTTGTGCACAGATTTCTTGCTCTCATTATTTTGGATTTTATTGCATGACGTATTGGATATAGATGGGCATCTACTTCACTATAACACCCTCCGCCCCCCCATGTTTTCCCTTCACCTCTGCTAGATTAGGATACAGCCTCATTAGAATTAGATATATTGGTTAGCGTAAGTATGAATTTGATCTTGTTTGGAGGGGTTCAGTCATAAAAACTTTACCCCTTTGTTATGGTTGATACATTGTGTCAACTTGGGGAATCTGGAGGTTTAACTGAGTGATTCAGCAGGAAGTTGGGGTGCTTACGTTGTAAACATCCTGAAACTGTGGAAGAGAAGGGCATGGAGATTGTGTGAGAGGTTCACGCTCCCTGGGTGGCGGTAGGCTGTTTAAAATGTAAGGGAAGAGAAGAGGCTGCTTGCCGCCATTCTTCCCTTTTGCTCTGGTTGTTTTTGCTGTGCTCTGCTGCCATGAAGTTTGCCCTCTGCCATATGCCACTCTGCCTCTGAAGCAGCCAAGTATGGACTGAAACCTCCATAAACTGTAAGCGAAATAAACCTTTCCTTCCTTCATTTTGGATGTTGGGTATTTTGTCTCAGCAAAGAGAGAAATGTAACCAAGACACCCTTGCTCCTTGGATATTGGTTGGTTTTTCCAGAGGTGAAAAAAGCCCACTCTCGAATTTTGTTTGGAGGTTCACAATTAAGTAAACATGCCTTTCCATTGAATTGTGAGCTTTACTATGAGCTGTACACTGAAATACAATAAATTATTTGATGCTCACACGGGTCAGGCATTGTAAGTGTCACCCAAAGGGGAGCTAAGTTCCATGCCTCGCCCAGAGGTAACACTTGCTGAAGTACAGTGCTACTTATTGTCCCATCCATTTCTTCTATTTTCTCTGCACTATACTCTGGCCATCATGTAAAACTGTTGGAAATTATAAGCCTAAACTTCATAAATATAGTATTAAGTGAATTTACCCAGCAATGAAAAATCTGGCATAGATGTAACTACAGGGTACACATAAATCACCCTGTAAATTGCCAGTTTTTTCCTTCGAGGGCCGGTTGTGTAGGGAGAGCTCATTTCATTAGGCTCTCTGAAGCTCCATTTATTTAACAGCGTTCTCCCAATCTATCCCAATCTAATATCTCCATCTAATGGCTTCGGTGCCACGATGATAGACATCAAGAGACGCAGGGCAAGGGAGAGGTAGATAAACACGCTGACTTCTGGGGGTAAATTATACACTGCAATCACCCGCTGTTCACTTGGAAGTTCATTTCTTCACCTGATGCACCTCTTATGCGTGGTTCCATTTTAAAGCTCTTTAGCACAGCAGTGTGTTTGGATGGCTTGGTGCAGAATGGATTTCCATGGCAGGCTTATTCCTCTACAATAGCATTTTCTCGAAGAACATGGTGCTTTGAGGAGTCGTTATCAAAATGTAAACTGAAATTCCCAGAACCTAGGGCAAAAGTGCTTAGAGCTTATCTAGAGCTCCGTAAAGAAGGCGCTGAGAAATCCGTTCTAAAGTAATTGACTCCAGCTTGCCCCCTCCCCATTATTTCACCATCAGCTACCCCTCCTTCGTACCCTTCTAGCCTCTGCTCTCTTCTGCTGGGACCAAACTTCAAGCAAGTGTGAAAGTCTTCATTATTTCCTTTCACTGTGTATTAAATTATAATTCAGAAACATTTAAATAATAAGGAACATTTATGGACCTATCCTCTGAAAGTGGGACTAAGTTACCCCTTTTCAGAGGGACGCTGCTGCCTCTCCAGTGCTCCAGCACTGTCCTTCCTCTTAACCACTGCTTTTCATTTGTTTATAACTTTGCCACGTACGTAGAATTTCCTAAAGGATGCTTATTTTTTTTCTGCGTTCAACTCTACAGGAACAAAATCGTACTACATACATACGAGGTGTGGCTAGAAAGTACAGTTAAGGTTGAAATTTTAAAAACAATGATTATAGTAAACGACACATTGCTATTAATCCCCCTTAACCCCACTCTCCACTAAACACAATTATTCCATTATTCTTGCAACTTTCTGAACATCATATTTCATGAATGGTCTTTAGTTACATTGTTGTGGCTGCCTTGATGTCCTGAACTGATTCAAAACATTTACCTTTCCTGATTATTCTGAGTTTGAGCAAGAGCGGGAATTTGAATGGCCTGAGATCCAAGGAACAGTATGTATGCGGATACACTGCAGTATTTTTATTTTACATACCTTGCTGTAAACATTTGTCGGTGACGTATGATCAAAATATGTAAACTGTTGAATTTAAAATAATACTGCAGTGAAAGACACATGGACATTAATCCCCCTCAAAATATTCCCCTTCACTTTGAACACACTTATCCCATCATTCTTAGAAATAAGTATTTTGCTATAATAAATTTTTTAAAAATTAAGCTTTTACTGTATTTTTGGTCAGCTCTTGTATCTTTGCACTTCATTATTTTCCTTAGTACTGTGTTTTTGAAATCCTTTTGCATTAATGCAGTAGCCCCTCCTTGTCACGGCTGCCTGGTATTTCAGAGTATGGGAGGGTATACCACTGTCTATCTCACTGGCAATGCTCATTTGAATGCTTTTCTGGTTGGTAGAATGATGAACAATGCTAACAGAAGCACTCTTAAAATTATTGTCACTTTATGAGTGACTTTGTACACTGCAGTGATATAACATAATCTCATCTTCATGTTTTGCATGTCCCAGTGGGACAACGGTCACCAGATGTTCTTCATCTGCTCTTTTGCTGTGTCTGCAGGGACATCCTGCAGACCTCTGTCACATGGCTCCTCAGTTTCATCAACACTTGGTCTTGTACACCATTAAAATTATTACCAATCTGTAATTAATTAAATGAGAATTATTGTGGGTGTCTTGCTGGCTTTTTTCTTGTTGCTGAGACAAAATACCCAACACCCAAAATGAAGGAAGGAAAGGTTTATTTAGCTTACAGTTTACGGAGGTTTTAGTCTATACTTGGCTGGTTCTGAGGCAGAGTGGCACATGGCAGAGGCTAACAGTTCATGGCAGCAGAGCACAGCAAATCAACTAGCAAAAGGAAGGAATGGTAATGTTTATTTTGTGCCTTTAAATGTTGGAAGTGTTTAATTTTCATTTGTACAGGGGCAAAATGTTATGGTTCTAACGTAATATAATGTCTTTGTAACTGGAAACTGATTTAAAGAAATGTGGCTTGTTGCCAAGTTGACAAGGGGTGGAATGTTATGGTTGATACCATGTGTCAACTTGGGGAGTCTAGAGGTTTGGCTAGTGACTCATGAGGAAGCCAGGGTGCTTACTTTGTACACATCCTGAGCCTGTGGAAGAGGAGGGCATGGAGATTGTGTGAGAGGTACATGCTCCCTGGGTGGGGATAGCTGTTTACAATGTAGGGTAGAAAAGGAGGCTGCTTGCAGCCATTCCTCTCTTGCTCTGGTTGTTTTTGCTGTGCTCTGCTGCCCTGAACTGTTGCCCTCTGCCATGTGCCACTCTGCCTCAGAAACAGCCATGTATAGACTAAAACCTCCACAAACTGTAAGCTAAATAAACCTTTCTTTCCTTCATTTTGGGTGCTGGGTATTTTGTCTCAGCAACAAGAGAAAAGTAACCAAGACAGAATTTGGTGCCAGGAGTGGGGTCAAGTGCCTGGATCGCTGGGCACATTGAATCCAATTCTGAGGAGCAAATTCTCTATGTCACCTCCATTCTGGAACCTGGTGTGGCCACTTCCGCCATTCTGGAACATGACTTTGGCTTCCTTCTCAAAGCAAGGTCTCTCACCTTTACAGTTGTGAGGCTGCAAAGGGTGGAGACTTGCTGCTTGTGATGCCCTCAGGCCATCTTTTCCATTCTCTTGCTCTGTTATAGCAATAGAGATCTCCTCAGCCTCATCTTTGCAGTCCACAGCTTTACTGGAGCTTCCTTTCTGACCAAACTCACAACATTTTAAATCATCTTGCTGGGCTCTTTGCTCTTGATTCTCAATATAGATCTGGCTAAAAGCTGCCAACAATAGCCATGCCACTGCCCCAATATTCAACTGCCTTGAAATTTCTTTTGCCAGATTAATCAGTTCACTGATGCCCTTAATCTCAGTCTTAGGCAAAGTCTCTGGACATGAGTGAAATGTGGACAAACTTCCTGCCAAGCCGTAACACATCTGGAGTCCAACAACCAATGCAGTCCTTTTTCCCAACAGAAACCTCCTGAACCTGGTCTTTACTGGCAGGATTTCCATCAGTCTTCTGGTCTTCTGAGCTCTGACCAGACATCTCCAAACCTTTCCAAACTCTTCCCACAAGCAATTTCCAAAGGCTCTTGAGCCACATGGTCAGGTATAGTAACAGCAACAACCCCACTCCGCTGGTACCAAATTCTGTCTTGGTTACTTTTCTCTCGTTGATAAGACAAAACACCCAACGCCCAAAATGAAGGAAGGAAAGGTTTATTTAGCTTACAGTTTGTGGAGGATTCAGTCCATACTTGGCTGGTTCTGAGGCAGAGTGGCACATGGCAGAAGGCAAACTGTTCAGGGCAGCAGAGCACAGCAAAAACAACCAGAGCAAGAGAGGAATGGCTGCAAGCAGCCTCCTTTTCTACCCTACATTGTAAACAGCCTACCCCCACCCAGGGGGCGTGTACCTCTCACACAATCTCCATGCCCTCCTCTTCCACAGGCTCAGGATGTGTACAAAGTAAGCACCCTGGCTTCCTCATGAGTCACTCCGCCAAACCTCTAGACTCCCCAAGTTGACACAATGTATCAACCATAACAGTGGGTTTATTTTATCTTACTTTTCTGATTACCAAAGAAATCAATCATCTCATGTTTTTGGACAATTTGTGTTTGCTCATCTGTGCAATATCTGCTTGTAACTTTTCCTTATTTTTACTAAATTGTCTTTTTTAAAAAAAACTTGCTTTGGTAGGGAGTATTTGTACATGCTAGGTATAAAGGTTTTATTGATTGTCTTTTCAACTCTTCACCTAGTTTTATACTTTTTATTTCTTTATTGTGCCTTTTTTAGGATCAAAATTCTTAACTGTAGGGTAGCAAAATTTGTCATCTCTTTCTTCTACGATTTGTGCTTTTTGTATTTTGTCAAAAAATACGTCTTTATCCCAAATCCATAAATACATTATCTTTCATTGTTTCTAAAAGCTTTATACCTTGGGATTTTGCATGCAACTCTTCATTCTACTTGACACTGAGTTTTGGCTAGAAATCCAATATCATTTCAGTACCTATGAATACCCAGCATCTAATTGCAGTTTATTAAAGCTAACTTGCTCCCATGGATCTGCACCAATCATTCTGTCATGGCAAAGTTTCCACTTTTGAGTGCATGGTTGTTGGCTGTTCTCTTCTACTTGTTTTGTTGTTCTTGTTGTTGATTTTTGCACCAGAATCGCACCAACTTAATTGCTATATATCTATAATGAGCCTTCCTGTCCAACAGAGGAAGCTCTATAACTTTGTACATCCTGAGCAATGTCTTGGCTATTTATGGACTTTTTGTTCCTTCATATAAGTTAGAGAATTTATTGGTTAGGTTTGGGGAAAAATGTTCTTAATATTTTTTGTGAAATATCTTTAAATCTATGGGTCAGTTTGGGAAAAGTAGCATCCTTCAGATATTAAGTCATAGTTAGATTACTCTAAAGCTTACTATTTATTTAAAATTTCTTTAATATCTGTCTATTATTTTATATTTTCCTTAAATGGTTTAGGTGTTTTTGTTAATTATTGTGTACATTATATTTTCTAATGCTCTTGTGTGTGTGTGTATATATATATATATATATATATATATATATATACATATATATATATATATATTTCTTTAGAATATGTTTTTTACTGGAAAGATTGATATACTCTTTTTGTCTTTCTCTTTTTGTTTATGTAAATCCTGACCCAAATTCTAACCTTTCTATAATAAAATGATCTCAATTTAATATGTCATAGGTAAGTAAGAATATTTCCTTCTGTTTTTTGGAAGACAAATAACAAGATATTTTTCTGTGATAAGCAACTTTCAGTTAATTCCATTTCAAAGTTACTTATAAGAATTATTTGAAGCCACTTCTCAAAGATCCACTATGCCTGCTTTCTGGTAAAACTGCAAGAAGCATCTTTATCAGATTAAGGGCACTAAAATATTTGTATAAGTAACTGAATATTTTATTAACTTTCTTTTGAAATAATTGTAGATTAACATGAAATTAAGAAATAACACAGATGCATCCCTGGAATCCCCTATCCATTTTTGACTAATGGAAATCTTTGCAAAACTGTAGAATAGTATCACAGCAGTACAGCTGAGATTTTGATACTGATATAGTGAGGGTATAGAACACTGAGGTCACCGAAAGGGTTCTTGGAAACATTTATAGTCACATGTGCCTCACTAACCCTCCCCTTTTCCTTAACCCGTGGCAATTACCAATTCTTTCTCTATCTCAACAGTTTGTCATTATAGCAATGCTACATAAGTAGATCCATTCAGTGTGTAGTCCTAACAGATTTGCTGTTTCCCTCAGCACAATTCTCTGGGGGTTCACCTAGGTTGTTGTGTGTACCAGTAACTTATTCCTTTCCCTTGCTAAGCAGCGCTGCAAGGGCTGGATGTGCCAGAGTAATCACTTACCTGTTAAAGGGCCTGTGGCACCTTTCTGTTTTGGGATATTATGAATAATGCTGTTATGAACACTTTTGTACAAGTTTTTGTGTCAACTGAAATTTTATTTCTCTGGGGTAGATGATCATTTGGAAGGTAGATGATTTTAATGTTGGAAATAATTTTTCATTTTGGTTATTCTGATAGATATGTGTATGGCAATATGTTTTTAATTTGCTTTCTCTGATGGTTAGTGATACTGATTATTTTTTAAGTTTCTATACTTTTGTTTTTTAAAGCAATATTTTGTAATTTTCATGTACAAGTTCTGTACGTATTTGGTTCAATTTACAACCTAAGCATTACATACACTCAGTGATTATAAATTGTACTTTAGGAAAAATGTTAATATTTCTGGTGAAATATTATATTTCACCAAAAATACTATATTTGTCATTATAATGCCCATGTGTTTATGTTTGGTACATAGAAATGTGATTTATTTCTATCTATGTTTATCTTGTAGTTTACTACCTTGTTGAACTCGCTTATTAGTGGGGAAGGTCTTTTTTATGGACTGCTGGAGATTTTCCACATACGTAGTCATATCATCTACAATATAAAGTTCAATTTCTTTCTTTACAGTATTCATGGAGAGAAAATCTTTCAGTATTATTTCCTTTTCTCTCAGTGATCTACTGGCTAAAACTTTCAACACTATCTTTAGTTAAGCCTTTCATTTTATACTTTGATTCTGTTTTTATCTTAGTTTTCATTTTTCTATTATCCTTTTCTTATGGTGAGTTACTTGAACATATTTTTAAGAATTGAATTTTAATTACAGTGTTTTAATTTTATTTCTTTGTGTTAGTTTTTAGTGCTTTTTATGGATGCTAAATTATGCTATGAAAGTCTGCTGACAATGAAATTTTAACAGGTCAACTGGAGTGTGGAAACCTCATGTCCCGCTACATCCTTAGCTACAATCAGGTTGCCTCAGATGCTTTCTCTGTACCATTTTACAGCCACATAAGACAATATTCTAAGTTTTACTTTAATTTTCTTTCTTTTTAAATTGATTTTTAAAAAAAAATTTTTGTCTTTTTGAGACACAGTCTCCCTATGCAATTCAGGCTGGCCTTGAGCTCACTTATGTAGCCTAGGCTGCTCTCAAACTTGCAATGATCCTCTCTTGCCTCAGCCTCCTGAGGGCTAGGATTACAGACATGTGCCACCAGGCCCAGCCTTGCTTCAGTTTTCAAACACAATTTCAAAAACTTGAAAGGGAAGAAATATTTGAAAATTTTAGCTGTAATTTTGTTTTTCTCTTCAACCCAGAGTTCCCAAAATCTTTTTCAAACATGTCCCTTCTGCATAGAGAAATTTCTTTAGCCAATCTGTTAAGGTCACTGTGGTGACCGAAAAGCGAGCAAGGAAACAAACAAACCCTCCCCCAGAAAAACAAACAAAACAAAATGCTCTTACTTTATTTTCATTTTGAGAACATTACTTTGTCCTTTGCAGAGTAATACTTTTGCTGGATACAGAATATTGGGTTAAGATTTTTTTCCTTTTAGCACTTGAAAAAACATTCAGCCACTCCTTTCTAGCTTACATGATTTCTGTAGAAAAACATGCTGCCATTTATATTGTTATTGTTTCTGCATGACAAATGTGTCATTTCTTTCTCAGTGCCTTTAAGATTTTTCCCTTTAGCTTTAGTTTCCAGAAAGCTGTCCATGCTGTGTCCTGGGACGTGTTTCTTTGGATTTACCCTGCTTGTAGTTTATTCAGCATTTGAGCCTTTGGTCAAATTTGGGAAGCATTTGTTGAGTTCCTGTTCAGCTTGTTCTCTTTCCTGTCCTTTTCTACCCTAAGGCATGAACATCAGATCCTTGGAAACGTTCTACCTTCAAATTTCACAGTTCTTTTCTCTCTTCTCTCTATTGTGTTATTGAGGAATTTAAGACTTTAGTAACTTTTTGTATTTGTTTTTGTTATTTTGTCTCTCAGTTCAAAAATTCCATTTGTTTTTTCTGTATAGCTCATACGTTTTTTTCCCTGAGACTTTCAATTTCTTTCCTAAGATGTTTTGTTTCCGGCACTGAAGGGTTTGATGGCTGCTTTTTAATCTTCGCGAGATAATTCGAGCGTCTTCATCCTCTTGGTGTTGGCATCTGTTGATTATCTTTTTTATTCACTCAAGTTGAAATGTGCTTTGTTCTTTGTATGACGAGCGGTGTTTGAATGAAATGCAGACATGTTCAGTATTATCAATGTGAATCTTCTCTAAAGTTTCTGCTTTGCTTGGCCACCCAGACTGCTCCGGCAGCGGGAGGGGCTGCTCCTTTCCACCCAGGTGGACAGAGATTCAACATCCCTGCGGTCGTGGTGGACGCTCAGCGCGGGGGAGGGTTTCTTTGGTGGTGTTGTAGGGGTCGGAACCTTCGCTGCCCCCACTGGGCCTGCATTGACACCTTCCTGCCTGGAGTAAGAGGGACTCGTCGCTGCTCTCCTGGTCTCCGCTGATGATTCAAAGGACGGCAGCATGGTTCTTGGGCAGTGGTGAAACTCTGGGCTCCACTAGTTCTCTGGCAACACCTCGGCACAAGGGGCTCCCGTCCTTATTGTGGGGTGGGTAGAAATCCAGGCACCGCCCCCCCCTCCCCCCAGCTGTCTACTGACAGCGGCGGCTGGGAAGGGGCTTATTACAGCCTGATGAGTGTGGAAATCTAAGCTCCCTACTGTTAGGCTGTTGCTGGCATCAATCGGAGTGGAGTTATTGATTTTTCTACAGGATTTTGATAGAGGACAATATGTCTAAAGGATTTTTTCTTGCTATAAATTTTCTTTGGCCCTTTGGTTAGAAATATATTACTTTCTTTGGGGGGATTTTATTTGTCTACACTGATTCTGGGTTATCTCCCTCTTGAGCTTGAAGTGTGAGACACACAAATTAAAACATAAAAAGAAAACACAAGAAATTTACCACCATGTTGTTCTTGGGTCCCAAGATTCCTAGCTGGTCTGCTCCTACCCCCCACATTTCATATTCTCTTATTGATTATCAGAAATATAATATCCAGTATTTTAAAAAATATTCTTAATGGGAACATTAGGACTTTTCTTTCTTTGGAGAGGATTTAATATAGGGTCTCATTATATAGTTCAAGCTGGCCTTGAATTCACTATGTTGCCCAGGCTTGCCTTGAACTCATGATGATCCTCCTGCCTCAGCCTCCTGGATGCTGGGATTGCAGGCATGCATCACTATGTTTCAGCGAAACATGTTAGCTTTCCATCACTGTGACAAAATTACCTGAGAAAGTTGTCTTAAAAGTTTCTTTCAACTCCCAGGTTTGGAGGGTAACGTCCATAGTAATATGGCCCCACCCCTTTGGACTTGTGGGAGTGTAGTGCACCCTGAGGCTAGTGTGCGGTGAAGCAGGCAAAGACCTTTCTCCAGTGCCAAAGAAACAAAAAGACTGTCAGAGTCTCAATACATTCATTAAATGTGCGTCCCCAGTGAACTAACAGCCTTCTACAGGTCTACCTAGTGAAGGCTCTGCCCTTCTCCAGGGCGCCACCATCTGGGGAGCACCTTCCACACTTGAGAACCTCTGAGGATGCTTAGGACGGAGACACAGCAGTGAGGACCAGGAAGTCCACACACTGCGTCTCTGAGAAATCCAAGATCTTAGTTTACTTCCTGTGTGTTGATTTGTACAGAGGACTCTTTTTAGACTTTCCTAATAATTCCAATCTGGATGTACTTTATTTTGTTTTCTTCTTTTTTTCCTTTGTTTTCTTTCTATTTTGTTTTCTTTTTATTTGTTTTCTTCTAAACTGAATCAGAGAAAGGATATCTTTTTCTTGCTTTATCTCAACTAGAATGGCCTGGGATGTAGCTCAGCGGCAGAGTGATTGCTTGGCGCACACAAAGGCTGGGTTTAACCTCCAGCATGGCAGGACAAACAAGGCAGAGTAAAACAAACAAACCTGCAACACCCAGTCATGGATTTAAGGTGGTTACAGTTTTTTCTTTGTGTTATTTTAACAGCAAGGTCTTATCTGGTTGAGGGATTTCTCATACATTTTTAGTCTGAGATTTTTTAACTGTTATTTTATCATGTATGAACGTTGAACACTGTTTGATACTCTTTACATATCTTTTCAGATATTTATTTTCTATTTTAATATGATAAATATCAATAAATCCATTTTCTAATATCAAGCCAAACATAATTTGCAAGACAAATTCACCATGATGTGTTTCTATTTTAATGTGTTACAGTATCTGAGTTGCCAGTGTTTACTACAGGAACCAAAGTAAGATTCATATAAATATATTCAAAGCAGTCATTTCATCTTTGTAGTTCTATATCCTGTGATGGTTAATCATGATTGCCCAATGGACTGGATGAGGAGACACCTGCTACATTAGTAACACCCACTTCTGGGTGTGTCTCTGGGAGCATTTCCAAAGATGATTGGCAGGTAGGCCAACAAACTGAGGAGGGAGACACACACTGATTGTGGGTGGCATCATGCAACAAGCATGCATACTGGTTGGAATTAAAAGAGGAGAACACTGTTTGAATACTCAGAGAAGGTGGCCATTCACCAACCAGGAAGTGAGCCTGAGTTCAACCCCAAGGTGGGCATCCCTGACCCCCACAACAGGCATTGTTGAACTTCTAAAATTTAAATTAATTTTTTAAATGGATACACAAAAACATACAAAATTGTACCTTCTTATTGGGTGTCTCATAATATTTAACACCTGTGTACATTGTATAGGGTTTAAGTGAGGTTAAACATATGTATCTCCTCAAACATTTCTTATTTCTTTGCGTAAGACGTTCAGAAATTTTGTCGCAGATTCCTAGTCTCCAGAGCTATAAGAAATAAATTTCTGTTATGTAAGCCCCCCAAGCTGTAGAAGTTTGGTGTGGCAGTTGGAACTGACTAAGACACTGATGCATTTGGATATATTTTAATAATTTGATTCTATGCTTTCTGGTCGTTTTCTGTTTCTTTGCATTGTTTTCTTTCTTGACTTCATTTTTGTTGATTTTAGATTCTTTTTCCAGTTCTCTTTTCATTTTTCTGCACTTATTTGATAGCTATATGTTCCGTGATGCATTTTTAGCATATATTTACCTCTTTTAACACATGTATTATGCTAATAAAGTCTAAATTTAGTAACTTTTCTATGCTCTTGAACAATGTAAAAGTGCATAATGCTTTAACTCAGTTTCCTGTATAACTCCTCTGCTATTTCTGATCTGGATTTAATTCTGCTGGGCCCGTCTCTGGGCCAACATGTTACCCTTTCTGTATGTACAATTACAGAGAAACCATGATCTTCTCTCAGTGTGTTGAGGAGGTTATTTCATCATATACTGACTTTCCTATTTTTTTTTTTTTTGGTATTTAGAAGTTAGATCATAATGTAATTTTCTTATAAGCAGTTTCTTTTCCTGTATACAAACAACCATGCAGAAAAAATTATATAATATTTTGATGAATTTCTGTTCAGTCTTTAATCTAGATCTGGGTTCATTCCTGTAGCCATCTACATATAATATATCAGTCTTTAATTGTGGCAAAAATTGAATTTAATATGTTTTTATTACTAGTATTTAAAATTACTTCAAGAGTAAGCCCCATGAACTGGGCATGAGAGTGCATGTCTATAATCCCAACACTCTAGGAGGCTGAGGCAGGAGGTTTGCTAGTTTGCACCCAGTCTGGATTTAGTGACTTAGCAAAGGCCCTAGGTTTGATCCCCAGTACCATAAGAAAAAGAAAAAAAGAGCCTCAGCCGCCGCCGGACGAATCGTGGGGGAACATGGCGCCGGGACCGCCGTCGCCGCGGCCCGGATCCCCGAGGCCGGGGACACGCTGAGGGTGCCCAGCTGATAACTTGATTAGAATTTTATAGCCACCTGGTCAAAAGCTGCTGAGGATAAAGTTTAAGGAAGTGCTTTTGTTAAAAGTGATCCTTTCGGACAGATCCGGGGAAGATGGCGACCAGGTGAGCAGCAAGGGAGCGAACCTCCTTAATAAACACCACCAGCTCGAGACAGACTTGGCGAGCGTGAATGCCGGGACCTCGGCTGGGAAGTTTACACTGGGCGTATTTCTCTGAGATGCCGGGGGAGATGTGGTAGGGCGGACCAGGCTGCCGGGGCGAGACGTGGGAAAGTCCCAGACGCTGGGAGCCAGGGACGATCTGCGCGGGGAAGAAGCTTGGCTCCGTCCAAGCGCAGTGGGAGCGCGGCCGCCTCGGTCCCTCCCGCCTCCCGAGCCGGTGCAGCCCCCAGGCGACTCCCGACAGAGATCGGCTTGCTAGCGGGGGAGACGCCCGGCAATCCCACGTTTCGTGCATGTCGGGCGGGCCGCGTGGAGAGCCCCAAGCGCCGGGAGCGGAGAGAAAGATTTACTGGGTCCTAGCGCCCTGAGAGCACGGACGGCTCGATCCCTCCCGCCTCCCGAGCCGGCGCAGCCCCCCGGCGACTCCCGACAGAGATCGGCTCTCTGGCAGCGGCAACGCCCAGCAGTCTCACGTTTCGTGCGCATTGGGCGGGTCGCGCAGAAAGCCCCAAAGGATAGACTGGCACCTTGGAACCTTCATGCCTGCAGGGACTCCAATAACTGGTGAGATATCGGCGCTCGCGAGCAGATCACTGAGTGGGGGAGGAGATCCATCCCTATACCTGCAGGGAACCCTGGGAGGGTGGGGGAGCAGTCTTACACACCTCACCCAGGTCACTAGGTAGGGAGTATCTAACCAATATCTGTACAGCCTTTTAAGTGGAACTCTCAGCAGAAAGCTTAAGGGACATTCTCCCAAAGAGAAGGAATCATTCGAGCAGCCT
>PVLD010025059.1:0-24361 GCA_004027595.1 Dinomys branickii | reverse complement strand
GCGAGATTGGCCTGTAGCTCTCTTTCTTGGTTGGGTCTCTCTCTGGTTTTGGTATCAGTATAATACTTGCCTCCAGAAATGTGTTGGGGAGAGTTGCTTCCTTTTCGATTTCATTGAAGAGTTTGAGGAGTGTTGGCATTAGATTTTCTCTAAATGTTTTATAGAATTCTGCTGTGAATCCATCAGGGCCTGGGCTTTTCTTTGTTGTAAGTTTTTAATGACGTTTTCACTCACATTAATTGATATTGGGTTGTTCAGGATTTTTACGTCTTCCTGATTCAATTCTGGCAATTTGTACGTTTCTAGGAATTTGTCCATTTCTTCTGTGTTTTCTATCCTATGGGAATACAGATTTTCAAAGTAGGTATTAATGATCTTTTGTATTTCTTTTGGATCTGTAGTGACTTCATCCTTTTCATTCCTTATTGCATGAATTTGAGATCTTTCCCTTCTTTTTTTGATAATGTTGGCTAGGGGTTTATCAATTTTATTTATTCTTTTGAAGAACCAACTCTTTGATTCACTAATTTTTTACAGAGTTTTCTTCATCTCAATTGCATTAATTTCTGCCCTGAGTTTTATAATCTCCTCCCTTCTTTGGGCTCGTGGTTTGGCCTGTTGCTCTTTTTCTAAAGTTTGAGGTGTATCAGTAGGTTATTTATTTGCTCTCTTTCTATTTTCCTTGTATATGATTTCATTGCTATAAATTTCCCTCTGAGGACTGTGTTCATTGCATCCCACAGATTCTGGTAGGTTGTACTTGCGTTTTCATTTATTTGTAGGTAATTTTTAATTTCTTCTTTAACTTCTTGTGTGACTCATTGGTTATTCAGGAGGTTGTTGTCTAATTTCCACGTGTTTATGTGGTTTTTGCAGTTCTCTTTGTCATTAATTTCCAATTTTATTGCACTGTGGTCCGATAATATGCATGGGATAATTTGAATTCTTTTGCATTTAGGTAGATATGCTCTATGGGCTAGAATGAGGTCTGTTTTGGAGAAAGACCCATGTGCAGCTGAGAAAAATGTGTATTCTGATTTTGTGGGGTGGAACACTCTGTATACATATACTAAGTCCATTTGTTAACAATTTTGGTTCAGGTCTGTTATTTCTTTGCTGAATTTCTGTCCGGTTGACCTGTCTCTTTGCATCAGAGGGGTGTTTAGGTCCCCTATTACAATAGTGTTATTAGTTATTTGATCTTTTACGTCTGTTAAGATTTGACTTGTAAAGTTAGGTGCTCCATGGTTTGCTGCATAAATGTTTAGGATTGTTACCTCTTCCTCTTGCAGCTTTCCCCTAACTAGTATGTAATGGCCTTCTTTATCTCTTTTGATTGTTTTCGGTTTGAAGTTTACATTGTTTGCAAACATAATAGCTACCCCTGCTTTTTTCTCGGGACATGTTGCATGGAGAATTGTTTTCCAACTTTTAACGTTCAACCTGTGGATTTCCTTTTGAGTAAAATGTGTTTTCTGTATACAGCATATCATTGGATTCTGTTCCTTAATCCACTCTTCCAATCTTTTCCTTTTGACTTTTGAGTTGAGGCCATTTACATTAATGGTTTTCATGGTTATATGTTGGCTTATTCTAGTCATGTTATTTGCTTGATGTTTTTCTTTATTTGTTGACTGTTTACTTGCTTGTTTTGTTTAGGTAGTTATTTCTATTGTTCTTCTTGGAATTGTGGTCTCCTTTTTCTCTGTCTAGAATATCTTTTAGTGCTGTTTGCAATGCTAGTTTGGTACTCATGAAGTTCTTCAGTTGTTCTTTGTCTTGGAAATATTTTACTTCTCCATTGAATTTGAGGGATAGTTTTGCAGGATACATCAGTCTGGGTTGGAAGTTGTTTTGTCTCAGAATCTGTAATATCTCGCTCCAAGCTCTTCTTGATTTCATGGTTTCCGTTAAGTCTGCTGTGATTCTGATGGGCTTTCCTTTATAGGTGATCTGTTTCATTTCTCTAGCACCTTTTAATATTGTGTTTTTTTGCTGGATATCTGGGATCTTGACTATTACATGCCTGTGTGTGCTTTTCTTTGGGTTATGGATCATTGGGGTTCTATATGCCTCGATTAACTGAACTTCAGTATCTTTTACCTTGTTTGGGAAATTTTCTGCTATTATTTCAGCAAATATTCTTTTTATATCGTTTGTGTGGTCTCCTGCTCTTTCACACACTCCTATAACTCGAATATTGTTACTTTTTGCCTCATTTGGAGCTGTTGGATTGCCTTTTCTTGTGTCTTTGATGATATCATGAGTTTCTTCCTTTCACACTCATAAGCTGCCATGCTGTCTTCAAGTTCTGAAATTCTACCTTCTGCTTCATTTAAGCGGTTTTGCAAGCTTTCAGTGAAAGTTTTCAAATCCTGGCATTCTCTTTGGACCTGTTTCATTCTTGGTAATTCATTCCTAAATTGCTCTTGTAATGTTTCCATTTGTTTCCTACTTTCTTCTAGTCTTTTATCTATTTCTTCTCTATGTGTACAGAACATTTCTTCCGTCATTGTTTTCAGCTCGTTTTTTGTCTGAGAGATCATTCCAGGTATGTGGCTTATTTCTGCTTTAAGCTCTTTTATGGCCTGTTGGAGTTGTTTTATTTCAGATGCAATCGTTTCATAACTCGCAGGTATGTGGCTTCCTGGTTCCCCTGTATCCTCACATTCACAACTTGTTCTGGGTGGTGTTGAGTTTTGAGACTGTGTTTTGTTCCTCTGTTTTCCCATTTTTGGGTATCAGATTCAAAATGTGAAGCTATACATTCCCCAGGCAGTTCAGCAGGCAAAGGTCTGCTACAGAGGCTGCTCCAATGATCCCTTCTCTTTGGGAGAATGTCCGTTAAGCTGTCTGCTGAGATTTCCGGTTCTACTCCCTACACCGAGACCTGGCTGGGGTGCATAAACAGCTCGCCACCCCAGGGACCTTGCAGCAGGGGGCCACTCAGGTGTTCCTCCCTGGGTGGAGCTCCTCCCCCCTTGACAAATCCCATCTGGGTGCCCAGCCAGCTCTTCCGACCCGGGGATCCTGCAGTCAGTAAAGCTGCTTGGATGTCCCTCGCTGGACAGAGCTTCTTCCCGACTCAGAAAAAACCGGTCAGGGCGCCCGATCAACTCATTCAACTCACCCTGGGATCGTGCAGACAGGAATGCTGCTCAGATGTATCTCCCTGGATGGAGCTTCTTCCCGCCTCAGAAATCCTGCTGCGGTGTTCACTCGGCTCTCCCGTTCCGAGATCCGTGCAGGCAGGCGATCCTGGCACTCTCTGGCACTTTTCCGCCTCCTTGGCTTTTTCGCAGGAGCTGCGGACCGCAGCTGCCACAGTTTCCGTGGTGCCGTTGTGGGGGTGGGACTCTGAGTGGGATCCGAGGCCGCTGGCCAGATTGGCGCAGTCTGCCCCAGGAGCACACTCTCTGAGTTTACTCTGCTCCGGCGCCTGCAACAAATCCTGGCTACAGCCGCCTCCAAGCCAATCGGGTTCAGGAGCTGGGAGGGTCCCTCCGCAATCGCTCTCTCGGTTGTTCCCAGATTCAGCTGAGCTGCGGCCCAAGCGCAGCGCCGATCGCCTCGGGCGCCCAGCTCTCAGGATCCGCCCACTTCTCACTGGGGCTTATCCAGCCGACTCTTTAATGCTCAGGCCGTGGAGAGCAACCTCCTAGTATATCTTGTGATTGAAAATTCTTTCGTAGAAAATCACCTTGTCACTAATAATGGTATTTATTTCTTTGTCTCAACTGTTTCCATTCGTTCTTAGTGTATAAGAGAAATTTCACATTAAAAAAAGTGAACCTAGGTTGAACCGAGGTTGAATGAATGAACCTAGGTTTATGAGAGCTGAACTGGAGGGCTGCCAAGGTCAGAATTTCAAAGCCTTTTGGTTCTTACGGGACAAATTTTGTTTTGAGTCCTGTGTTTTGCTTTCTTTTCAAATTATGTGACAACTCTCTTCAATCAGCCTCATTTCATTCATAGATCCCTATTTATACCAAGATCTCTCCAAACGTTCCTTCAAATTGGAACTGTAAGTGCATGCAAACAGAGATGGGTAATTTCAGACCCAGTGCCACACACAAGCTATGTGCTACAGAGGCTGTTCCCTTTCTTTCTTGGTTTCTGAGCTGCACTGCCTGAGCTGGTCATGACTCTGTTAGGTTTGGCTTGTGTCCTCCTGTATCTTCTGCTCCTTCCCCTCTTCTGTCCTTTCCAGCAAGCAGGAAACCCGCAGTGCTCCGCTGTTAGCAATGGATATTGCTTAGGAGAACACAGCTTCCACGTCAGAACGGGGGTAGTATTTTAAGCTCATCAATTTGTTTTTTCAAGAAAAGAATTCTATCACTTCTCAGCCTTTTGGGTAAGATCAAGCGCAAGAAAAAAAATTCATAAGCTATTTCAACTTGAAGTACTGGTTTGAGCGCTTAAAAGAAAAGAAGAAGTGCAAGGAGCCAATGGGGAACTTTGGGATATTTTTGCTAAACTTGAGCTTCTTCTCTTACTATTTTATAAATTGGCTTGAAATTTGGGGTGCTCCTATTACTTTGTTTCCTGTACCCTCCTTCTTTCCCCCCCCCTTTGGTAATTCATATGTAACTAGTAGTCTGTCCGTTTCTTCTCTATTCTCTTATTAGAATACAAGTTCTCAATGTAGGCACTGATGTTCTGAATTTCCGTAGGATCTGTTGTGATTTCACACCTTTTATTCTTGATTGCATGAATCTGAGTTTTTTCTTTCCTTTTTTAGTAAGGTTGGCTAAGGAATTGTCAATTTTATTTAAAATTCCAAAGAACCAACTCTTCAACTCATTGATTCTTTGTATTGTTTTCTTAGTCTCCACTGTACTACTTTCTGCTCTGATCTTTACAGATTCCTCCCTTGTATGAGCTTTGGGTTTGAATTCTTTTTTTTTTTTTCTTTTTCCGAGAAGCTTGAGCTTCAACATTAGGTTGTTTACTTGAGCTTGCTCATTTTCTCTGATAAGAGAATTTGCCACCATAAATGTTTCTCATAGTACTGCTTTCATTGTGTCCTATAGGTTCTGGTATGTTTTATGGCCATTATCATTTAATGTAGAATCTATCTAATTACTTCTTTAATTTTATATGTGATCCATTATTTGTACAAAGGGATTTTATTTAATTTACATGTTTTTATGGTGTTTTTGTGGTTTCTTTTGCCATTGATTTCCAATTCCATTACATTATGGCCTGGTAATATGCATGAGCTAATTTAATTTGATCTGCATTTACTGAAGCATGTTCTCTTACCTACTATGTGGTCTGTTTTAGAGAATGTTCTGGGTCTAGCTGAGAAGAATGTATATTCTCATGTTGTGAGGTAGAAAACTGTAAACACTAAGTTCATTTGTTCAAAAATTTGGTTCAGTTCTGATATTTATATGTTGATTTTTTGTGTCTAGTTGATCTTCTATTTATGACAATAGGGTGTTGAGGTCCTCCATTACAACTGTATTAACACTTACTTGATTTTTCATATCCATTACTATTTGTTTTACACAGTTGGGTGCACTGGTATGTAGCAAAACCCTGTCTTAAAAATAAAACACAACCATTAAATAGGAAATTCCAGAAATAGATAATTCATAATCTTTAAACATTCTGAGTACTGATAAAATCCTATATGTTCCCTCTTTGCCCTGACACAACAGAAATCATCCCTTTTGGCCAGTGTATCCATGCTGTATACACTACCATTCTACTAGTCACTCTATAGTCATCTCAGTTATTAGCAACTGTCCTGGTATCATAGGGCCATAGATTATTTTATTAAATAAATTAATTAACAATCATTTTTTAATAATGGCCCCAAGATGAAAGAATAATGATTATTCCAGTGTAGATAAACTGAAGAGAGGCCATAAAGTGTTTTCTTAAGTGAAAAGTGAAAAAGTTTACCACCAGCATATATGTACAGAAAAAAATTAGCATATACAGGGATCAGTGTTATCTGTGGTTTCAGACACATCTGGGTGTCTTGAGATGCATTCCTACAGATAAGTGAGGACTACTGCCATTTATTTCTATAGATTAAGTTTGTTTTTTTTGTTTTGTTTTGTTTTGGTTTTTTTTTTTTTGCGGTACTGGGGATCGAACTCAGGACCCTGCGCTTGCTAGGCAAGCGTTTATTCCACTGAGCTATATCCCCAGCCCTAGATTAAGTATTATAATCTAAGTAAAATGCAATCTGACTTCCAGAAACATGAAATTTGCAGTTACTCATACATGAAATGGTATAGAGAGTATAATGAAATTTAGGTGGTATAATTACGGCCTTTGAAATTCTGGCATGAAAAATTCTATAACATTACACAGATTATAGTTATAGACATATCCAATTTAAATATAATAGGGTCTTTTTAAGGCAAAATACACTAAGGGGACAATTTTTTAATTTATATCTCTGATGATCTCTCTTTGGTCTTTCTCATTATGATATAAGTTTTTGAGTAATGCCACTATACCTAAATTCATGTGTATATGGAGAACAGTCTATTGTGTTATTTATGTTTCCATTGTTACAGATTCCTATAAACTTAATGAAATTAACTAACATACATTTTTTAGTATAGAAGCTCACAACATGGTAGAATGCTTCATCAAACCCTGAAAGGTAAAGAATCTTCCAGCAAAAGAGAGTTTATAATCTCTTGTAACCTAATCACGAACTGAAATCCCTTTATCATAGATGTACTCTATTGCTTAGAAACAAATTATTCAAAGGGAAAAGATGACTTAATGCAGTAAATATCAGGCATGTGTGTGTGTGTGTGTGTGTGTGTGTGTGTGTGCATGTGTGCATGTATATATGACATTTTCTAAGCAACTAAGGTCAAGTACTTTTGATTCTTTGCTGAGCAAACATATGTTTGGTTTCTGACTTGGAAGTAGAATATAAATTCTGATCAATATGCTTGTTATAGTATTTTACTCTGTTGCAGTTTTTATGTGTGTAATTTCTAGGATCTTAATATATATAGCACTGCTGATTTCACACTGAATTTTCAGCGGGCCAACCAAATCAGAAAGTCCATCCTTCCAGACAATGCAATGGCATAACAACCATGAAAAAGTCTATTTACAGTCATTATACTACAAATAGTAGTAGGAGGTATACTAATTATGGCAAAGATAATCTATCATCATCTCAAGGTATTACAAAACCAAAGAAAGGGGACTTGAGAACTAATGCTGATGAAATTTATCTCCCTGAAATAGCTAATTCTGAGATTAGACACGTGTGTGTGTGTGTGTGTGTGTGTGTGTGTGTGTGTGTTCCTTTAAACATCTCAGAGACTGAAATTAAAACTAACATTTAGTCTCTGTCTTCACAGTGTTGTGACTATACATGTTCCTACTTGATCAAGAGTATTGTGATGCAGGGATTTAATGCTATAAATCAACTAAAAGATTTTACTTTTCAACCCTAATAAATTTCTTTGTAAGAATTGCTTCAAGATCTTCACTTTACTCTCTCTACCACACAGATTATACCTAATAGAAATGAGTTGCTCACATACAAAACCTACACTTAGATCACTCAGCTCAGATCCTACAGCCCTTGTAACAAACTGGCTTCATGAAACGTATGACTGTGTAGCTCCTCTGCTGCCACCATCTTGAAATTCTTAATGTGCTTTAATACTGGGTTCTATTTACCCTGTTGTCAGTTCTACCTATTAATGTCTTCCTATGTCTCATTTTCAGGTACCAATAAACCGCAGTGAGGAGACATTTTCTCTTTTATTTATAGAGAAGCCAACATACTTGTCTTTGCTTGCTTAATTTTTTTTCTCTCTGGTGCTCCTTCAGGAGTTTATGATCCATCTGTTGGCAAATGTTGCCTCTGCTTTCCAGTACGATGAAGTCATGAAGACGCTGGACAGAACGCATGTCCCCTGTGGATTATGCTTGCACAGCTGGGGCTGTACAAGACAGTTTGGCTAGGAACAGAGAGGCAACAATTGAAACATTGTTTAGATTGCTTTGAAATTCTGTGCATAGTTAGGAGAAAGCAAATTTAAAGTGAGCTCAAGCATTTGCCTCCTATTCATCTCAAATGATTGTAGATATTGATTTTTGGCAAAGGTATGTAAATACCTGTAAATATTTTCCTCAAGGAAGATAAGACACAGAGCAAGTTTAATTTTGTCTCATACAAACATTTGAGAAATTCCTGGAGAAGTTTTAAGATAGACCCTTCTACAGTCACCTGTTCTTTTTGCTTGGGAAGTCATAAAAACAGTGTGGTACGAGTCATATTTGTATTCATTTAAGAAAACTAGGAATAATTAGATTTTACCTGTATTACATTTATTCAGTTCTAGTTGTGCAGTCAGTATATTAATGTAGTGGATTTTTAACTGAGTACCAACTAAAACTGAGAACTAGGGAAAAAACTAGAGTGAAAATATAAAGAATGAAGGTTGGAAAAGAGGTGCTAATAAATATACATGAATTCCATAAAATCAAAGTCGATCGAATAGCAATGCCCATGCCAGGACAGAAGAATATGAGTGCTGATTTTTGTTCTGTCACTAGCACACACATAAAAAATGATCCTATGGCGATGCCTAGGAAAAGACAAAGTACGATTCTAACTTGAGTCATTTACCTTATTCTATGCCATGCTATCCGTGACTGAACTGTCTCCCTAAAACTAGCTGTACACGGACTATCTCTCGAGGGTTTGTTTGTGGAGGTCTTCTTCACTGAGTGTGGCGTCTCCTGTGAGAGGTAAGCCCTGGTCACCGTGGCGAATAATAAGCAAAGTCCATGATGGGAAGGAAGGGATGAGCTACATGGCATGACTACAGCTAATGAAGAGCTCACCCTACTTCTAAACTCAAAGCTTTTATATAGAAAAAAGCCTCAGACTGAGTTGGTGTGGCTGAAATGAATGTGCAGTGCATTTACCTATGGAACATTGCTCTCCTTCTGAGTATATTTTTCTCAGAAGTGTATTTTTCTCCCACGGCCTGTTATACTCCAAAACACTTTATGCATGTAAGATTTCCCCTGAAGAAACTAATAATTTAGTTAAAAAATACAGGATTCATATTTGAAGAATAAGTATCAGCAATAAATTGGTAATTGCTTAGTTAAATGACTAAAACCCACACTACTCAAAAACTATAAAAATCTTTATTGAATTCCTAACAAGACAAATAGATTTATGAAAAATTTTAGAGCTTTGGACAGAGAAGTACTTTAAAGTTAGCTATAATGATGAAAGGTTTCATGGAAGCCTGAAGAGCTTTGAAGGTGTTTAAATGTGTTGTAGGGTTTTTTTGTTTTAGCAGTGTAGGCAGCAAGATATTGAAAATAGTGTTAGTTTTGAATTAATACTTTGTAAGTTAATAGGACGAGCACTTTTTGTTCCTTCACATTGAATTGCTTATGGCACTTATCTCTTCAATATCTGTGAGATAAAACCAGAAAAGTGAAGAGTATAGACAAGATTGAACAATGTCCTTTTATATCAACAGAACAAGATAAAACACAACAGAAAATTAGATTGAATACTCTATATTTGATGAATAAAGACTTTATGTAATCAGTAGATGGCTGAATTAGCCATGACATTTTTGATTTTCTCTTTGAAATATTTTTGAACTATATTCATCTGACAGAAATTCAGAGGAGAAACAGTAATTCAGAGGAGAACTATGGGTGTCTTTGTTGTATTGGATCTTGATTTGTCTTTCCTAAAAAGTAAGCAGCTTCATTGAAGATAACAATAGGTAATATAAGAACTACTGTTAATTCTTATCATTTGGTTTGAAACCCTTTATCATTTTTAATGTTCTTGCTTTGTATTTGCTTCTGTATTTTGCTGTTGTTCTTTTTTTAACTATTCTTTTTCAAATAAAATTTTAAAAAGTATAAATTGGAGATCAGTAAAAGAATGTAAAATATGACAAGTATTAAAAAAGTAGAAATATGTATTTGTGTAGAGAGAAATTCTATAGTAGTCATCCATGCCAAAAGAGTACTGAACGATAAACCAGAACATCAGCGAAAGATTTCTTAAGTACTAATACTTATACTAAGGAACATAAAACCAGTGTGGTTCATGGGGTACAATCCACGCCTATGGCATCTACTAGCTATGGATATTTGTCCCAATTACAGGAAGTTTTGAGCCTTAATTTCTTGATCTCCAACACTAGAATAATGGTTGTATTCATTTCATTGAATGGTTTTGATGGCTAAATAGCCCAATATGTGCAAAATATTTAGAACATTAAGTAGGGCATTAAACCTCCAATCTTTCCATTACTATTGGTCGATACCTATTACTTAACAGAGGCATGGTGGTGTATGACAGGAACTGCAGCACTCTGAGAGACTGAGGCAGGATGAAAAGTTTGAGCCTCACCTTGGCAATTTAGCAAAACCTTATCTCAAAATACAAAAGGGCCAGGGCTATAACCCAGTGTAAAGGACGGGTTCAATCTACAATACTGTCTCAAAATACTTTAAGCATTTTAATGACATAAGAAAGATAATCTCTACTCTGAAGTAGACTAAATGTTACATTAGAAAAAAAAAACTGCCAGATGTGGACTCACATGTGTAACCTCAGATACCTGAGAAACTGATGGAGGAGGACTGAGAATTTGAGGCCAACACTGGCAATGTGATGAGAACCCACCTTAGAATAAAACAAAAACATAAACTAAAAGGAAAATATCTTGACCTCAGAAATTTTTAAATTTTAGATAAAAAGGTAGAAAAAATAAATACTATCATTACCATCAGTGTTCTCACCAACACATTCAATGCCACCATCTTCACCGTCATTTGTCCTTGAAACCACTATTACTGTAGTGACAAGGACACTGCCTAAATCTATATACTGCAGCTGGTGCTCTCCTCAGATTTTAGCGTGTTAACTTATATACTTGTTCCACAGACCACTATTAATATTTCCATATTGTAATCACCAAAAGTGCTGTATATTAAGAATATTCAGCTAGTGAATGAAGAAGCTGTGTTTTAAACCGAGAGATTATGTCTCCAGACACGAGGCTTTCATAATAAGTAGTTGCGTATACATTCGTTACAAAAAAAATATCTTGAACACTGAAAAGAGAAAAACATGGTCTTATAGGAATGTCTAACATATTGGAAAATTATACTTAATATGTAAGGTAATTTTAGAAATCAATAAAATGCATGGTCCAAGTTAAAATGGGTAAGAGGTCTGAAGGTAGGACTGCTAAAGGAGAAATAAAAACATTAAAAATCTCAGTATCATTCAAAAACTTTAAGCCTTTTACCTGAGTGGTACTATCACAAAAAGTGTTTAAGACGTTTATAGTTTCACTGTTCTTCTTAGAAAATAATTAAGATCTTCTGAGATACAAGCTATTATCCGGGAATTAAGATTTTTATCAAGAAGAGTGACTGACTTGAAATTTTTATACTGTTAATGTCTCAGTTCATTGAAAAAGAAATTTTGTGCTGATATTGATTGGATAAATTCCTTTTTAAACTTTAAAAATAAATAAAGAAAACATTAACAGACGTTCATTTAGAAAACAATGTAAGAACAATACAGACAATAGAGTTACGGACAAAGAGTAGGAAATTAACAGTGGTTGTTGTATTAGGTATTGATATCTGCAAAGTGGTTTCTCAGGAAAACAGAGACATGCAATAATGATCAAACCAGTAATCATTAACGGTTTCTTTCAGTAAAGCAATAGAAGACCGTAGTACCACTGTTAGCTATCCTGTATATACATACATGCATGATTTCCCCTTCTTTCCTTCTCCTTTCCCATACCCAAGTTGTCCCTTACTTTTTAGCATTTTCCTCTCATTTCACAGTATCTATCATACCGCCGTGTTTTTATTCACTCGTTCAGGTTCTTGCACTAGTGAGACAATACAATGCTTACACATGCAGGTCTGATTTATTTCACTTATGAGTATGGTCTCTAGTTGTGACCATTTACCTATAAAAGCCTCATGTTTATCTTTCTTTATTGCTGAGTAATACTCCATTATATAAAAGAACCACAATATTTTCGATTGGATAAATTCTAATGCCCATATCTGCAGTGACTCTTGCCATTTATTTATTTTCGGTATTGGGAGTCGAAATCAGGATCTTGCACTTGTAGGCAGGCACTTGTGCTGCATAGCTATATCCAGAACCCCTTAATGCTCATATCTTGTACTCTGAATAACTACTGTAAAGATAAGAAGGTGAAATATATTAACTATTCCCATTTTACTATTATTTTGTTATGAACTTTTGTTTTACCTTTTTTCCACAAAATACAATAAGAATTTCAAATTTTAAAAAGGAATAGTAATAGGATATAAATTCTATAAGATTTAGTAGTTTATCATATCAAAATGAAGGATTATCAAAGCATAAAGGGATTAATCAATAAATGTAAGGAGTTTGTATTCACCATGGCATGCCCAGGAAATGAGAAGTGAAAAAGAATGAGGCACTAAAATGTGAATGGGAAATTGGCAGGAGTAATGGATTTAGAGAGTTCTTTTTCTTTTTAGCTAGATGTTACTTCTAAAACAACTGTACAAATTCATGATGTGTTATGTGATGTTTGGATCATGTTTGGAATATTCACCATAGCAAAGTGAATCAACGTAAGTGTCCATCCGGGGTCAAATTAATTAAAAAGTGAGTTATATGGACACAAAATAATACTTTCAGCCTTCAAATATGATGACAACAGCATTCATGGATCTGAAATAGATTATGTTATGTGAAATACACCAGGCATAGCAAGGCAGGCAGTGCATCATCTCGCTGATCAGCAGAGCCCATGAATCCCAAACTCAATCTCATCTCTTTCCCTCCTTACGGAAACAATAATGTAGCTGTGCTGTTCACTAAATGAGAGAGGCTGAACGAATGTACTGTTTAACCTCCATTCATCTTATCTTCTCCACCTGGAAATCCTCTCAATCTCAGAGCAGAATGATGGGTATCAGAGGCAGGAAAGGGTAGGGTAGGGAGGATAGGGTAGGGTAAGGTTAGCTCATGGGTGCAAAGTGGCAGTTAGGTACGAAGAATATGCTCTGGGTTGGCAAATTTCTAAGGGAGGATTTACAAAGTTTGGTAATGGAATGATGAGCTTTAAATCTGAGAAAGGAAACTAAGAACTGGTATTGTATATTATTACAGCATCTCAGAATTTCTCACAAAGGGTTAAAAAGGTCGCGGTGAAATATTTCTTATAAATCTCCACGGTCAGCCTCTGCCCCTGGGTTATCAAAGTCTTATTCAACAATACGGGGCAGAGAGAAGCACACCAACCAAGTAGCATTCCAATTGTATTACACTAATGAGAATTTGTTAACCTGAAATTATAAATAAGAGTCAGTCAAGTTATATTTAATCTCTTAATATCACTGTCTCTTATGGTTCTGAAATCTGTGCAGAAAAACAAAATTAAAACATGCTAAATGAACACAGAATTTAAGCAAAGTTAATTTTAAGATTTGAATGTTTTAAATGTTTAATATCATGAGGCTAAAGTAGAGTGAGAAACCCACTCCAAAGTTAGTAGAACTCTGTTGTCAGATGAAAAAAACCAGCTTAGAAGATGCAGTGTTAACTAATTTAACTAATTTCTCTCTGTTCTTATTCTCTGTCTTTATGCTTAGGCTGTGGATATCATACTGTGCTCAATGACACAAGTTTGTAAGTCCTAATTGATTGAAAAGTTTCATGGAAAAGACATCTGGCCTCTGCATGACTTAAACATTTGCTACAATGTTCCAGTTCTTGACTGCGATCCACTATGACTTGATGTAGTTTCCCTCCTTAAGGAAACAATAACGCAGCTGTTCTGTTTACTAAACATTCATCATATCCTCCACACCTGGAAATGCATTTTGATTTTTCTGTTATTTTAAGAATGGAATGCACTTTATCCACTATTTAGTAACATACCTGACTCAGAGCAGAATTAATTTTATACATGTTGAGTAACTTAATTGGAATGTCAGCCTCATATTTCTTATTTTTAGAATAAGTACAATAGTTATTTTGAAGGTTAATCTGAAGACTTGAGGCAATGAAATTAAAAAATATTGCACCTTAAAAAAAAGAATAAATGAATTTATAGTGGCTACTTGCTCATTCCACAACATAGTAGTTGCTTATTTTTATAATGTTAGTTATTAATGTAACATTTCCTAATGAAAATGTGAATCACTGATTGGAAATTGTATGCATTTTCTAAAGTTTTAATGAACATATTCAGAACAACGGGGAAAGGCTCTCCTGAAAAGTGCTTTCAATCATAACTCTTTCGTATGGTTGACATAATACTGAGACATGTTAGTCATTTTTTCTCTTGCTCAAAATCCCATATATGCAGAATTTTCCAACTTTCTCCCCTAAAACCAGCCATGAATGCTCTAACCCAGATATCAAAAGTAACTGATCACATCTGGGTTCTAGGAACTGGAACCTGGAAAAGCTTAGCAAGTTAATAGGTCCGTGGCCTAGGAGTTATCATAAATTGAGGAATTTTGAAGGAGAAACAAGGGAAAAAAGAGCCAGTCATAGCAAAGCAAAGCAAAGCACAGTAAAGCAAAGCACAGCAAAACAAAGCAAAGCAAAACTAGAGAGAAATTGGTTCTGATGAATTTCATCTTTAATACATTTTCTCTCAGGTTTATGAGATACTATTAGTGTTAGAAATAATGCACCTATATCTAAGATCAACCTGAGTGGCCATTTGATTTGGTTACAGTATTTTGCTTACTTATTTGCAAACAAATCATTTCTGATGAAGTTAGTATTTATTCTACAACATGCTGTTGCAAGAGTTACACATACGTGGGAAGTCAAAGGGTGTTATAGGTAAAGGAAATAGCTTGAGGTGAAGCACTCAGGCTTGAATGGTGCACTCTTCCCTGTTTTTAAGTATAAAATGTGAAGTATAAATGCAAAGTAGTAGTAAGAGATAGGACATAAGCTTAGGGACTGTCTTCAATACAGTGCTGTGTTGGAAATTTTTCTCTGTACATGATTTGCAAGAATATAGCAACAGCTTAGTTTGCATTTTAGATAGAGCACATTGTACGGTTCTATATATACAGTAGAATATGTGGTTGGAACACATAGATAAGGGGACAGATCAGATAAAAGAATGTAAGCTGCACATAAAGAGTTGTTTTATATATCAGAAAAATTAAAGCATATTTGATCACAAAAAGTCCTTGAAAAAATTATAATCAGCTTCTGTTTCATAGATACAGTGGTACCTCAGTCCAAAGATTTTATTTTTTTCCACAATTCTGATCACAAACCAGACTGGAGGAGAGCTGAATCAAATTCAGTGGTTAGGTTCAGTGTGGACCTGATGGAAAAATTTGATTAAATTCTCATCCAATTCAGTTGGCAACCAGAATCTTGTAAATAGTTTGTGAACCGAGGTACCACTGTAATGAAGACCTTGGGTGAAGAAACAGCCTAAATATACTGACGGTCTGGGACCACAACTAATTTTAAATCCACAGGTGTCTAATTTCAAGACTTGCATTGTAGAGCTATAGCAATTTTCAGTAATGTGTTTTACTCATTTCTGAGATGGGTCTCAGGGGCCCTCAAAGGATGAAGTCACTGTACGAGTGAGGAATGTTTAAACTTTCAGTGTTCTGTAGAGCTTCTTCACAGTTCCTGTTTTTAAATCTCCCTTTTATGTACTAGGTGTACATTTAAAATTTCACATGCACATTTAAAATTGGATGAAAAACTAATTAAACCTATGATGGGTTTTGGTGATTTTAATGGAAGAAAACTGTATATATATCAAAATATAACAACTGTTTACACACACACATTTATACCTTTGAAATCTATTCGGCACACTCTGATATTTAAGCTGTTGCTTAATCATATTATTTTAAAGCAATCCTTAATGAGAAGTGACAATTAGGACTCTCACAAGGGAAGTCGGAGACTTCTATGAAGGAAAAAGCTGACGTAAGATGGAAATGACCAAGACCTACTTATTAAATCATGATTTTTTCCTCATCTTAAATCTGCACAGTAGAGACCGCCATTTAAGTGGGCAGGCTCTACATTAACTAAAGTTAAAACTGACATGCCTACTTTTCATTATTTGCAGCAAACTGGCTACTCCAGCCAGTCATTGGATATGATGTAGTTCCATTGAAGCTACAGTATGTTTGCTCTGGAAAATTTAGGATTATCTCAAATTCAGGAGAAATATTTTTTAAAATGGATGCAAGGGAGAAACGAGTAGACTCCATTTACTGTTAAACTGGGTCCTATTCAGCGTAACACTGTCCAGCAAAAATTATTACGAGACTCACGATATTAATTTTTTCTAGTAGCTACATTTAAACAAACAAAAAGAAAAGGTAAGATAAATATAAATAATATTTTATTTAATATAAATGTCCAAAATATTATCAGAATAGTGTCACATAATCAACAGTCATTATAAGAAATTTAGCTTAGAGGAAATATTAATACACACAGTAAACTTTTATCTGTAATACTGGATCCAATATTGAGATTTCATGCAACGTAAAACTACAAATGTAGATGCATGTAAAAAATCTTTCCAAAGATTTTTAAATTTGTAGGGATTTAACCTATGATCAAATTTTAAATTTAAGCTAACTAAAATTGAGTAATGCAGGTTAAATCTTACTGTTCCCATACACTTACAACCAGAACTTTTTCAAGTTTCAAATTTTGAAAATTTTCTGATTTTAGAATGCATGCATATTCATAATGATATATCATGAAGATAGAATTCAAGCCTAAATATGAAAGTGATGTTCACAATTTGCACACGTACCTTCAGTTAATTTTAGGACTATTTTGAATAATTTTGTGCACAAAACAGTTTGTACATTTAACTATCAGAAAGTGAGTAAGGAACCGTATCTGCCCTCATGTGGACAATCTGGTTGTCTGGTATCACCATCTTTCCTTGCTCTAAATGTATCTTCTACTGACAAGCAATAATTTACCTACAAGTAACAACTGAAGAGCAAAGACTGATATACCAAGTAATGCAGTAAAAAACAAACAAACAAAAAGCCATAGTAATGTGTTCAAGACAGCTAAGCAGCATGGTAGCCTCAGTGTAAGGCCTGTAGCAGCTGTTCAACGACAAAGAATGGCAGTTTTTATTGTACACCTGTAAGGCTGTGCTTTGAATGCAAGATTCCTGTGCACTGCAATTTATTATTGTAGCTGTTAAAAAAATTCTGACATAATTGAGGTAATGGGAAGTGAACCCTATAACTCACTTCTGCTGGATTACTTTTTAAAATGTTTCCCACATAATATGAGCTGGACTCATCTGCCTTCTTATCAATAATGTTGGTCTTCAGATCTCTCCCTGACTTTCAGAAATCAGTACGATGTCTTGTTCTGCTACAGTGCCTGCACCTCTGGTGCTTTAATCCACCTTGACCTATTTGCACCCTGTGGACTACAGACAGCCCATTATTAGCAATGTCACCCTCATCACTATTACTGTGATTACCTAATTCATTACCAGTTCAGCTGTGTCACCATTGGGCAGTGAATGAACACCCAGAGCCTTATTACAGATGTTAATCTCTTCAGTACTCAAATATCCACAGACAATTCTCTTTTTGAGACACGGTCTCCCTATCTAGCCCAGGGTGGCCTTGAATTTGTGGTGTGCTTCCTGCCTCAGTTGCCTGAATGCTTGGATTACAGGTGGGTGCCACCATATCCAGCTATAGACATTTTTTGAGTAAGGATGATTAGGGAATGGACAACAGTAGCCAATTATAATGTAATTAAGTATAAGTGGCAACATGTTTTTATATTTACTACCAAAAAAATTTTATATTTACTGTATCATTTTTCTGCCTTTTTTTTTTTTCATTTTTCTGCCTTAATGTAGCAGAACCATCAGTAGTTTTAAGACCACTGTTTCATTTAAATATTCTCAGAGGTCAAGGTAGTAACCAAAGAAATAAGTATATGACTGAAAAAAAATTAAATTTAAAACCCGGAAATGAGGCTTGGGATATAGCTCAAGGCATAGGCGCCTGCCTGGCAAGCACAAGGTCTTGAGTTCAATTCCTAGCACCAAAAAACAAAAGAGAGAGAGAGAGAGAATAAAACCAGAAAATGTTAAGAATATTTGTATCTGCTTATTTATTTTTATTTGTTTTAATAAGCCTTGAAATTTAACTGCTTTATTTACTTGTTTTTTTTTTCTTTGTCTCTAAAACTACAGGACAGCTAAATAAGTACAATATTTAATCCTAGAGATTTTCCCTATATGGAAAACAAAATTTTCCCTGAGTTTGTGTAGTTCCTCAGCTTTTAATATAAGTGCTTTTAGCTTAGCTTACACCTCTCTTGCTTTCTGTACAGGGTTGATTATCACTGCAAAAGATAAACATGAAGCGGAACTCAGGAGATGGACGTTACATTGTTTCATCTAGTTTATCCACGTTTCAACCTCATAGTTTATTTTTTGGGCAAAAATGATTAACACAGGTAAAATATGATTCCATTCTAATATCTGCTTCCATGCAAATTTGTTTGTTAATTGCCGTAGAAATTAAGGGCCCAGTTTCTGGTTGTCACAAACTTCTTTCCTGAATTCTTGGTTTTCAGGGTTGCTGATTCACTTACAGAAATTCACTTCAACAACGAATGCTTTCTTCTTCTCTGTGTGACTGACAGTGGTTAATTTACTTATAGGTAAAATAATATGGAAAAGTCAATATTTAAAAAAATAACATTTATGCTTCTGACTTTATATGCTAAGTATTGTTTAAATAATTCTCTACAATGTCAGACATATTTTTGACAAAATCCAACAAGGGAGGTATCATTAATTTTACGTATAGGTAAGAAACTGGGAAATTAGCACTCTGTGCTGCCTCGCATGGTTAGAGATGGATGCCTCAGGATTTAACGGGAAGCTACTAACTTCAAGGGTACACTTTACGGGGGGCCCTCATCTGAAACAAATCCTGTAACACACAGTGCCTTTCTTTAAATTAGCTGAGGATCAGTTAGAACTTCAGTTAGGGGCAAAACATCCATCCTATTCAAAATGGAAAGTTCAAACATAAGTAAACTGAATTGTATAGGAATCATCGTGAGTAAATGCTGATGAGCACAAGATGAAAATCCAGGTTAAGGGAGGATGTTTGTGCAATGTTCAGAACACACGTGAGTGTGAAGGAGGAGGGAGACTTGACTGTAGGAGAGGGAAGAGATTAGATTCAAGGAAAGGTGACAAATTAATAAACAGTTAGAAATGCAGACCTTTTCTTGGAGCATAGCTGATTAAAGTAGGGCTAAAGTTTTGGAAAACGGTTATATTTAAATGCTCATTACCAATCTGGTTCTCACAGAATACTTCCTCTAGGGCTTCTGAGGTGACATCCATCGTGGTTTCACCAGCTTCATGTGTTTCTACCTAGGAAACAAAAGCTGCATTCATGAGGGGGCCATAAATTAGGCAAAGGGTGCAAAATGCCCTTATGATCTTGTCTGTCAAACAGTAAGCATTTTCTAAATATTGGCTTTCAGGTAGCTTTCTGCTTATTCAACCCAAGGAGCTGACATATTTAATAAAGCACTTCTGCAATTTTATTCAAGTCCTAGAAACTATAAATATGGAAGTATCCAGTGAGGGTCAATTTCTCTGCCCTTGGGAAACATCTGGATGATGATGGGATGAATCTTTGTACATTTAACAGAGCGGGCAGAACAGCACAGTCCAATGCCTTGATGACAGACTACTTAAATATGAACTGTTTCTTGGAGGAGATTTTTTCCATTGAAATCGGTCAATTTCTAAATACACGTAGAAAAATTTAAATATATTATAGATGTAACAGGAACTGAAATAAATATGAGGCAGATTTTCATAAAACTCACAGGTCTAGTATTGTAAACTTTGTGTGCCTGATGCTATAATACTTCAAATAAGGAAAAATAAACTCTAATTAAAAAGGTTTAATTGTAAGCAACAGGCACATGTTGGTCTTATGCAGAAAACATCTGAACCCAACAATTTTCAATAAAAATCTAAATTAGTACAAGAAGGAAAGAACCTTTTATAAATGTGACCTTTAGTAAACATGTTTCATGAAATTTGATTTCCACGAGTTAATTTGAAAGAGCTCAGTTTAGAAATGTTGTAGAGAGGAAAAGGGCTTGCCAGACTACAGAAAAAGACTAGAGGCGAACAAATAAATCAATCACTGTGATAAAATGTCAAAGCACATGAAGTAGAATTAGCACCTCCAGGGTTTCCATGAATTCAGGGGTCATTTCATGTCTGCATTAAAACCTTAGAAAAGAGAACTGATCAACAACAGGAACTGGAGTTGATCTTTCTGCCCCAAATTACTTAGATATAGAAAAGTTTGAAATATAATACTATAACTATTTATTTTCAAATATAGGAATATTTCATAAGACACAGTTCAAAATGAGGGAGCTGGATTTAAGTGAAATTTATAAAATTTTCTGTCTGATGTCAACATTTCTATTGATTTTGACTCCTAAAAGATATTAAAAATCCTTCTCCCTTGAAAGTCCCCCTATATTGCAAATTTACAATTTATTTTTTCATATATGAGAGGACAATATCATGCTTACTTTTGCATTTGATTCAAATTTCTTTATGAATGACCCATCACATACATTTTATAACTATCTGGACCCAAGCACTAATGATGGAAAATACGGAAGTTACACAAAATATTACAAATACACACTCACATTTGCTAAAAATACAATAGAACTAAATAATTGTTCAAATAAATAATTCTATTTGTTATCTGTTGGTTTAATGTCTATAGATACCAGTCCAGTATTAAGTACTAAAGATACACAGAGGCAGGGCATTTCTTGACTTACGTGAAAATAACTTCAGTGTGAAAAGAAAAAAATTGCTAAAACCCTTAATTTGTGATACCACAGTAGCAGCCTGGGTGTTTCTGCTCACCACGGTCCTTCCAATGAATCATTTTTGGTCCCATAGGCTTACCAAGGGAGGGGAGACTGGTTCTCTGGACTGTCCCTTGTATTCTTTGAGAAGAACTTTTCCCTGAGGAGTTGCCAAAGTTCCGGCTAAAGATTCCAGGATTTTACATTACAGCCAGGGAGAAGGTTGCTTTCAATGCAAATGAACTAAGTTGTGTACTTGAGATTTGACCAATCCGTCTTTACCAAGCTGTCCAAAGAAAAATGGACACAAGTTTTAATCACTTGCCTATAGTCATATGTCCTGCTCACGGTGTCAGGCATTGTAACTGTTTAACTAATTCCTTAAGGGAAGAGATGGTCTAGAAGGACTTGGTTCTTTATTCTGCAGGATGCTGCCATCTTTCCTCACTATAAAAGAAAAAAACATTCATGACTCTGAGCATCAGATCTGAGCAAAAGTTTTCACATCTGTATAACTATGTTTATTTGTTCATTTCTTAACAGATTATGTAAAACCAAATCCCCACTGAGCCACTGAGTAATTGCTGTACCCCAATACAGTAAAAAAAATGCTGTATTCAAGAGCTATCTATAAAATTAAAAGTTAATTATATAAATTTCCTGCTTGTATAAATGATGCAAGTTAATCATTTTGAAAGTGGAGATAGTTAAGGAAGAATATAAGTGTGTACCAAAAGTCTCTATACTCGGAGATAAATGTCAACATTTATTCCCAGTCGTTAGTTAACGTCTGTGTGTAAGCCTACATTCATAGCGAAGTGTACTCTTTCAAATAGAATATTATTAGTGATGTTATTTCTAAATCCCTGAACCACCTTATTAATTAAAATTGATTTATTAGTGACCCCTTCCTTGCTCCCTCTTTCCAATCACATGAGCTTATTCAATATATCCATGTATCATTCTCTGTGAATCTTATAATTTATTTTAATGTGATTACATAATATAACATGCATTTGTTTTTATGATTTAAACATGGTTCTAGAAATTCCTTGAGGCTAGTAAAGTTCTCCTTATTTTAAACAAATATGTAATAACATATGAATCACTGTTTATTGAATTGTTTAATATTAACAATCAACCCTCTTGTTCTTTAAACAGTTTCCTTTCCCTCTAAAACAATTCTGGCATCTGCACACTTACACTTTAGTTTTTGTGAAATCAGTTTTTAAAAGGGAAAACTTTTAATGCCTGTGGGAATGATGTAATCCAAACACTTACTGTAGTGTATTTCATAGCACACATTACAATAGCGGGGAACGAAAACGCTGCTCCACACAGATCCCCATGAGCATCGGACTTATCAGTCTACTTACTTATTCACAGGGGAGGAAGGAGTATCGCATTTTTACTCCAATTTTCACTTTCCCTGTCTCTGGGAAAGACTTCTTGTGGCTGTTTCTACCTCTGTGATTATCTGTTTGTATCTTTTCTTGCTTTTATTTATTGGTGCTTTTTTCCTCTAATTTTCAAGCTATTTTTGAAATTGTAATTTTTTATCATGTATATTCAAAGTTTTTGCAAACTATTACCTATTATCTACTGTTTTGGTTTCAGGTTGGTAGAACTTGTACATACATGTAGTCATCACAAACTGTTGTTTGATACAATGTTATTCTTATGGAAAGAATTCTGATAAATGACCTATCAATAGAAATAAAGAGCATACTTCTAGTATTATGAGAGCACTATCAGAATTGCACGGGTAGGGGCTGGGGGTATAGCTCAGTGGCATAAGTGCTTGCCTGGCAAGTGCAAGGTCCTGAGTTCGATCCCCGGTACTGGAAAAAAAAAAAAAAAAAGAATTGCACGGGTGTAATCTAGCACAAAGTATCTAAAAATTAGTCAGAATGTCAAAGACATTTATATGGAAAAGTAGAGAACTTCTCTGATATACCATATGATTGTCTAATGTGTAGCTTGTGTTTCAAATTTGTGTTAAGTTTTAAAGGAATCTGCAGAGCAGAAGGTCCGTGAAACTCCATTGTAATATAAAGTCACACTTTTTGTTTTATTTTACTTTCATTTTTACTCATGCATGTTTATACTACATAAAGTTTACATTCCTTGTATACACGTGGTACATGTACATGATACATCTTATTTTTTTTTCTTCTTTCCCTTCCCTTCCTTGCCCCTCATTCATGTCTTGATTGAGCCTATGTGTCTCTATGGAGATATTTCACACTGGAGAATAGGAAGACCAAATTTCCTTTCAACATTTTGCCCTATGAGTTTCAAAGGTTGTTTTCTGAAATAAATTACTCTCTTTTTATCATTCATTCTGAAACTAAGGCTTATAACTGCATGATTGTTTAAGTAAACATCATTGTTACAAACCAGCCCAATTTCTTGATCTCTTGCAGAGAAGCCGAACTTATCTACATTAGCAAATATAACAATAAGTTGTGATAAGCAAATGTTATTCATTTAATCACCATTCCAAATTTACAAAAGTCAATAGAATGATAATGAACAGTTTGGCAACTTGATGGCTGGCAAGTTGTCATCCTGTGAAAAGCAAACGTGAAATTTTAATGGAGTCACTCTCACAAATTATCCTTCTAAACACAGGCAAGGGATTTGCACATTTAAAATATTATGAATTATTGAAAAAGTGCTCAGGGCTAAATTGGTTAAGAGTACATGCCAAGTGAGCAATCAGAGGCACTGTCACATAAAATAGCTCATGGCCTAAAATGAATTATTTCAAAAATGAAAAGGAATAGTCAATTGAATTGCACACCATTGTACATCTTTTGCCAACATGTTGAGCGAATGACAACCTCATGGTAGAAAGTAGATGGGCTGTTTCCAGATAATATTAAGAACTCTTTCAATAGGAGGACTGTAAATCACAAAGTGCACACAGATTTCTAATGCTGGCTTATTTTTTTCTATGGTTAGAATACATCATGAAGTAATTCATTTTGGAGCATAAAAGCAACTACCAATTCGGTAATATTGAGCTCAAATAATAATGACCTTGAAACTTGTTCTAAATAAACTGCCATACATGCAGTTGGAATGGGAGCGCTGTAAATGGTGTAGGAGTGAGCGAAAAAGCAGTTAAATTCCTA
The DNA here is from genome assembly GCA_004027595.1 of Dinomys branickii. NCBI lineage: Eukaryota > Metazoa > Chordata > Mammalia > Rodentia > Dinomyidae > Dinomys > Dinomys branickii. The sequence continues at coordinate 268 of PVLD010025059.1, read as the reverse complement.
GTCCTGTGACCTCATTTCTAAAAATACTTATGTAATAGTTTTAAATGTGATGTATCTTTGGATGCCAGAAAGTATTAACAGGGAACCATAACAAAAATATATGTCGAAAAGACTCTGAAAATTTGTAAATCAGGAAATCATTAGAATAATTTCTCTTGATAGAGTTTGGGGATCATCCCAGATCTTAACAGTACTGTTTTGACTTGGAAAACATTGATAAGGTTACATGTGTAATTCAGTTCTTTTTTTTTTTTTTTTTTTTTTTTTT
>PVLD010025058.1:0-24367 GCA_004027595.1 Dinomys branickii | reverse complement strand
GACATTCTCCCAAAGAGAAGGAATCATTGGAGCAGCCTTTGCAGCAGACCTCCGCCTGCTGAACTGCCTGTGGAATTTATAGCTCCACATTTTGAATCTGATACCCAAAAATGGGAAAACAGAGGAGCAAAACGCAGTCTCAAAACTCAACCCCACCCAGAACAAGTTTTGAAGATGAAGATACAGGGGAACCAGGAAGGCTCATAACTTCAAGATATGAAACGATTGCATCCGAAATTAAACAACTCCAACAGGCCATGAAAGAGCTTAAAGCAGAAATAACCCACATACCCACAATGATTTCTCAGATAAAAAATGAGATAAGTCATTTAAATGTGACGAATGTGAAAACATTTTTGGGAATTACTCTGCTCTTAGTAAACACGAAACGATTCATTCTGGAGCAAAACTCTGTACGTGTATGGAGTGTGGAAAATCCTTCAGCTGGAGCTCCCATCTCATTGTCCACTACGGAACTCACACAGGAGAGAAACCACACAATTTCCAGGAATGGGGCAAAGCATTCAGAGAACGCCCAGCCCTCTCCAAACATGAAATCATTCAATCTGGAATTAAACTCTATGAATGTAATAAATGTGGAAAAACTTGTAGCCAAATGGCTTACCTTGTTAGGCATCAAGGACTCATACTAGAGAGAAATCATATGAATGCAATAAATGTGGGAAATCTTTTAGTCAGAGCTGTCACCTAGCTGCTCATTGGAGAATCCACACTGGCGAGAAACCCTATAGCTAGGGTCAGTGCCAAAGGTCCTTTAACTGTAGCTCTCACCTTATTGTACATTGGAGAACTCATACTGGAAAGAAACCAAATAGGTGTAATGAATGTGGGAAAGCATTTAATGAGCGTTCTTCCCTATTGTACCCTTGATAAACCATACTGGAGAAAAGCTCGACAAATGCAATCATTGTGAGAAGGCTTTCTGTGAGAACGTCTCCCTTATTATTTGTCAGAAAATGCATACTGGACAGAAGCACTTCATACGGAGTGACTGTTGAGGACATTTCAGTGGTCACTCAGCCCTGCTTCAGCACCAGAGGAGTCACAGTGAAGGGAAACTGCCCTTGAATTGATCAGAGAATTTTCTTTTATTGTACATTTGATAACATATTGAAGATACAGTATCAGTGTAAGCAAGAAGGAAAGTTTTAAATTAAGAGTTTAGTATACTTTCCTCTGTATGACTCGGTATGAAACTTAGCAGTGAAATTAGTAGGTAAAAGCTTACAGCACTTTTATAGCTCTAATTCAACATCAGATAATTACACAAGAAACCTAAACATTCCTGTGATTTCCTATAATCCCTGCCTAAGTAACATGACTCAGGAGTGAGGCGGTTACTCTTTCAGCACATGCTCTTAATGATTTTATAAGTAGATCAGTGTGTGTAACTGAGGGAAAACCCTATGCCAAGAATGGTGTTTGAGTGGAAGGAGTTTTTCATCAGGCCAGAGTACTGGATGGAGACATTCACCTTTGGTGCATAATTTTAGAAATGCAGATAGATTTTACTATTATAAGAGGAGGGTCTAAGTGCTAGAATAAAGAACACTAAATTTGAAATTAGGAAAGAAAATAGCATGGTATTAAATGGGGTATTTACTCTTGATCAAGATTAACCTTCTTAGGAAACAATTAGTCAATCAGATGACTAATGGCGGAGAGGTTGTCTGTAGAAGCCTGAGGCTGACATTGGCACACAGATGACACTGAATCACCCAAACTGTCACTGTCTTTCGTATGCTCATTAGTGCATTGTTGAGCAGTTAGTCTAACTCGTAAGGCAATCACTATACAGTGTTTGTGGACACTGTATCAATACACATAGCATGAAGGAATATAAAGGACACAGAATTGTGTGCCCATATCTACTACAGCAGATCTAAAAAGTCTAGGGGTAAAGATCTGATAGATTCATGGAGAAATTAACCCAGTTACTTTAAGGCTTTGTTTTGTTTTGTTTTATTAGTATAGCACCTACCATGTGCTTGGCTTTGTTTTAAATGTTTTTCAAATGTTAGTTTGTTCAGTTCCCTTAACTGCATGAGATAGGTACTGTTATTATCCCAGGGGTTACAAATAGGGAGACTGAAGGGGCAAATGTGGGATACCTATGGCAGGACCACTGCTAATCATCAGTAGGGCTGAGACTACGTGATTCCATAGGATATGCTTTTAACCACTGTCATCCTGACTCTCCATTGATACAATTCCAAAGTGTTTTCCCTTTTTTGGTTCATTGTTTGTGTAGAAGAGATTTGATAATAAAATTCAAGAATATCTGAAAAAAATAAAGCTTTTGGTTCTAGGATGCTATGATTCCTCTCCTGTGAGAAACACTGCTTTATTGTTATTTTTTGAGTGGTGCTAGGAATTGGACCCCATGGCCTTCACACTGAACTACATCTCTAGCCTTCTTTATTTTTTAAATTCTGTGCTAGAATCTCAATAACTCTGTAAGTTGTCCATGCTAGGCTTGAATTTGTGATCCTCCTGCCTCAGCCTCTCAGGTTGCTGGTATTAGATATATACACCATCACAGTCTGCTATGGTCACATTTTGAAATAATATTAACTTGTAAGAAAAATATACTCATTTTAAATGTCAATAATTATCAATTTCCAGTAATATTTTTAAATTTGTGCATATGGCATATATTTGTGTAGTTTTTAAAAAATGCCACAAACTTCATTCTAAATGCAACAAGATGCTTCATGGCAAGGTCATGAAACTTCACTCCAACATGGCTGAAGTAAAACATGTCAAGTAAAATGCATACTTCCAGTGTGATTTCCGGATGTTATATGAGGTGTGATCTGCAAATATGGAGTACACTGAAATGTTACCCAGCGGCTGGTGGAGAAATGAGCCAACCCTGACCACTCACTGTGCTAGAGAAGACAGCCTTCAAGGTGGCACTGGGCCACAGGCACAGAGACCTTACAGACTACCTGGACCTGCTGACCACCATCAGGCCCACAAGAGATAAGGAGAAAAGGAGCCCTGATTATTGTCCATGCATTGAAAATGGGACACTTCCAGCTGGTCAAAGAGATCACTGATGAAGACCTCAACCGTGTGAACCTGGTCAGTGGGGATGGAGCGACGCCACTGATGCTGGCAGATGTCATGGGGCAGCTGCCCCTGGTGTAGCTGCTGATAGAGAGCTCATGCCAACAATGATAAACAGCACAGTGTGCACTGCACTGAGCAGCCCTCATGCAGGCCACCTACCAAGGGAATAAGGAAATTATCAATTTTCTGCTAAATCAAGTGGTTGATGTCAATGTGCAAAAAACAGGTACACGGCCTTTGACTTAGTGCTGCTGCTGAGTGATCCTGACATGGAAATAGTTCAGCTGTTGACATCTGTGTGCATGCAGGTGAATAAGGACAAAGACTGCCCAAGCCACCCACTGTCTCTGCCCCACTCGAAGGTCAGAGAGCTATGGAGCATCCCAGTCCTGCCCGAGGATAAAGGTGGCCTGAAGTCCTGGTGGAACCAATCTGTTTTTCAAGCTCAACCTGATGCAGACACTTCCCTGAGGGCTGTCCAGCAACCAGCCCTTACTTTTCACCATTGAGCCTGAGCCAGTTCTAGACTCCATAGTGACAGCCACCCTCCACGACAAGACAGGCTTCCCTGGGCTCCCCATTGCAGCCCTCATGACCAAAGACAATGGTCTCGGGAGCACAGGAGGAGAAAAGGAAGATGTGTTATTGCTAACCATGCTCCAAAATGGAGGCCCTTTTGCCAGACTCCCAAGTGACAAGCTGAAGGTTGTCATGCCACTTTTCCTGCCCCCTTCCAGCTTTGAACTGTGGGGCTCCAATAAGTCCAGGACCTGTCAGAATAGGAATGTAGAAGCCATGAAGACTGTGTTGCCCCAGAGATGCTGCAGGGGCTATCTTGTGTGCAGCGGGGATGCAAACACCACCCTCATCAGGCCAGTGAAAGTTCACAGTCTCTCCCGAAGTCCCACCTCTCCTGCCAATTCTGGAAACTTCAACCACTTGCCTCATTCCTTGGTCAGCTCCAGTGTGGTAGGGTGTGTGAGCAGGCATGGAGCAGAGCTTCATAACCACTCAGGTGGCAGTGTGGATAGTGTCTTGTCCCAGATTGCTGCCCAGAGGAAGAAAGCAGCAGGATTATCTGGACAGAAGACCAGCCAGTGGTCAGGCCACACAGGCCCTGCACCAGGTCTCAACCTATTTGGCTCCCAGTTTGTCCTGTGGGCAGCAGTGTTCCCAGCAGCAAGAAATTGGAGACCAGCAAACAGCCTCCAGCTGGAACTTCCACTACCTTCAAAAGTACCTCCTCTACCCTCATGCCTTCCCCTTTACCTAAGGGCCAGATGGTCTAGTCCTCGGTATGCTCTTCCTCATCCCATTGGCAGTCTCAGTGCAGCAGGTTCTCCAGCAGTGGCACCATCACAGATGAGGATGAATTGACCAGAATCCTTAAGAAGTTATCACTTGAGAGATATCAGCCTATATTTGAGGTACAAGAGGTGAACATGGAAACCTTCCTTATCCTCATGGATGGCGACCTGCAGGAGCTGGGCATCTAGACAGATGGGTCCAGGCAGCAGGTCCTGGCAGCCATCTCTGAACTGAACGCAGTAAAAGGATGCAAGAGACAAATTGTATAGGATACTAGTCACAACCTCCACTTGTCCTTCGAGAGCAGTGCCTGCAATACCAGGGCCCCTGGCAATAGTCCCTCCTTGGGATGATTCAGTGAGGATGGAGAATTAGCCACCAGCAAGAGGTAGTAACAGCTTAGAGGGCTCTACCAGCATACAGGCCACAAGGAAGCCAGAATTGGCCCATGGATTCCTGTCCTCAGCTGTTCCTGACCTTGGGTATTTGTGTCACTGGGATTCACTCCAAGGTGGACAAAAAGAAGGAAGGCTGTCTGATCAAATTACGGAGGCTGACCAAGCACGGGGGTGGTACAGAGCCTCACTCATTTGCTTTTGCCTTGGACCACCTGAAGATGTCGTACAGGACAGGACCAAGACTAGATGGCTGAAGACAACTCCCCTGAACAACGCGTCCAAGTCAAGTGCCATATGCGGTGCCTGGGATCCTTCCTGCAAGCCAGAAGAAGGTGGCATCTGTAGAAGGTGAAGTGGTGAAGTGGAGCACCCTCTGTGGCTGTCCTTCTCCATTTCAAGCAAGTTAATTGTGTCTTATTAACCAGTGGATCCTGTTCAGTGTGTAAAGAGACCTGGTGTTTTCCCTAATTAAGTCAATGCCAAATTAAAAAAAAAAAGATTTATCATGCACAGGTGCTAATTCCTTATAATAAATGGATCATCATGTATATTTAAATTATACTGACAAACTTTTTAAAAGGTTTACTTTAAACAAAAATCAATAAATAACAATAAAACAGAATTTCTAAACAGGATAGTAGAAGAGTAACAATACTCAACAGATTGTGTATTCTTTTAGTAACTAGTTCAGAGCACAAGATAGATGTATGAAACGTGCAGAAAATTAGTAGCACAAAAGTTTCCCCACAATGAATCAAAAGAAACCAGCTGTATATATACATTTCTTCCTTGTGTGTGTGTGTGTGTGTGTGTGTGTATATATATATATATATATATATATATATATATATATATATACACATTTCTTCCTTTCCCCTTATTTCCTTTCCCCTTTCTCCCATCACAGTTTTTCTTTTCTTTTGATCAGTTTCCTCCCTAGCTCCCAGACCACATGGGAAATACAACAATGAATCAACAAATGGGGATGCACCTTATTAAAATGCTTTTGCACAACCAGAAAAATCACCAACAAAGTGAAAAAACAAGCTACAGAGTGGGAAAATTATGGCCAGTTGTCCTTCAGGAGAAGGACTTCTGTCTAGAACATATGAAGAATTGAAAAAAATTAGGCACCCACAATTGAAAGACTCAATCCAAAAATGGACACCTGAGATGAATACACACTTCTCAGATGGAGAAATACAGACAAGTAAATATCTGATAAACTTGACAATACTAAAATAAGTAGAGAAATAAATAAGACAATGTTTGATTAAAAATTATTTGTTCTCAAAATAAAAGCTGACTTGCTAAGCTGATAAAAACAATCTTCAGGGAGACAGATAACAGAAAGATTGAATGAGCAAGGGGCCATATTCATTGGAAGCAACAGAAGGCTCCAAAGTATGGATGTTTTCTTGTCTGTCTCTTTTAATACCTGAACTGTGTCTGTGTCTTGGTTGGGACTCACATGTGCAGTCACAAAGAGTCACTGACAATTGGTTTGAAAGTGAATTGTTGATTGAAGGTTATTGTAGTCTAGAAAGGTGATCAGTTTTTCTTATAAAAAGGAAAAGGCTTGGGTCTTTAAGTGGAGCAGCTGAACTCATAATGGTGGTGATTCCTGATGCAATAAAAGCTACTACATTGTTTTTTTTTTTATTTTAGAAACATAAAAGTACAAAAACATATTGACAAACAGACACCCATTATCATAGAAAATAGTACAATCACAACTAATCTATAGACAAGGTGATATGGTCTCAACAGTAGTTGTTGCTTTATCCATTGATCTGCTATAAATACCCCAGCAACAAAAAGTGTGGAAAGAGTCCTGAATGAAAGGTGATGAAAGAAAAGATATACTTTAAAAATTCCTTTTTCTGAAAATTTCCTATGCACAGAAGGCACTATTAATAACATCTTGTAGCATTTCATGATAGCTAATACTTTTCCAGGAAATAAGAGATTTAAGTACTATTATAGATATGTAACTTTTAACCTAATAGGCAAGAGAACTAATCAGTAATATCAACTCAAGATTCCAAGTTTAACCTAAAGAGTTACAAAGAAAAGGGAATAACCAAAACTGCATGCAGTTGAACCCATCAGATATTTACCAAGTACTTAGTCCATTCTGGGACCAACATTAGAGTTATAGCATTTGAATATAGATGAATAAAGATATCCTTCTTTAAGAGAAGAGAAAATGTTATAGAGATGAAATTGTTGCCCTGTGGAAGAATTTCTCCAAGGCCCTCTTCATGTCTCTGTTCCTTAAGCTATAAATGAAGGGATTCAGCAAAGGAGTGACCACTGTGTACATCACAGAAGCCACTATGTCTTGGCCACTGGAGGTGCTAGATGAGGGGAAAAAATAAAGTCCAATAATTGTGCCATAATACAAAAATACCACAGAAAGGTGAGATCCACAAGTGGACAAGGTTTTGCACATCCCTTGGGTAGAAGGAACTTTCAAAATAGTGGCCCCGTTGTGGCTATAAGAGATCAAGATGCACATTAGTGGTAGAGATATGACTGCCACTCCCACTGTGAAAATGACCCATTCATTGATGGACGTGTCTGAGCATGAGAGCTTGAGTAGGGCAGCGAGGTCACAGAAGAAACGGGCAATGGTTCTGTCAGAACAAAAGAACAGCCGGGCCAGGGGGAGGGTGTGAGACAGGGCACTGGTGCAGGACAAGATCCAGGAAACAGCTACTAGTAAGACACACCACTCCTCTGTCATGACGGTGGTAGAGTGGAGGAGGTGGCAGATGGCCACATATCGATCATACGCCATTGCTGTGAGGAGGAAACTGTCCAGGTCAGTGAAAAATATGAAAAAATACATCTGTGTTATGCATCCTGCATAAGGGATAGAGTGATCCCGAGTTTGCATACTCTTCAGCATCCTTGGGACAGTGACAGATGAAAAGGAGACATCTGTGAAGGCCAAGTGACAGAGGAAGAAGTACATGGGGGTGCGGAGGCGGGAGTCCAGCCTGATGAGCAGGATGATGAGCAGGTTCCCCAGCACTGTGGTCAGGTACATGACCAGGAACAGGGCAAAGAACACAGCCTGCTGCTCTGGCCGGATGGGGAGCCCCAGGAGGAGGAACTCGGACACGCTGCTCTGGTTCTCCCTCCTCATTGTCCTCTTCTCTCTGTTGGGAATGGAAGGATATTGAAGAAAGCAGAAACAAACAAGTGTAATTTACAGCAGGCAGACAAAAATGAGCTCCTTTCTACCAGTGAATGCTGTGCGAGTGTCTGTCTGCATTGCAGGGTCCTAAGTCATTTAAACCTAGGTGGTGTATAAAATGAGAGAATTCATCAATAGAGGAGAGAGTTTAATATGGAAGAGAAGCTGGATCTAGGGGCATTTTTCACTTTCTGGGCAAGGGGTAACCCAGGCCAAATTGTAATTTGCAGCTACATCTGCAAGCCTCCTGGCGTCTTAGAAGAGGGATATTAAGTTGAAATCTTTACATTTTCTATTCCGTCTCTGTACTTCTAAAATTATTGATGAGCAAAGAATGAGGCAGGTAGTTCAATAATATACAGCTAAAGAAAACTGGATCAGGAATAAATACCCCAAATTTCCATCATGTATCCAGTTGACAAGAAAAGAAACATACCCACCAATGACCACATTGCTGATATAAAAAATGGAAATATTGGCAGTTTTACACTTATTGCTAGTAATCATGCTTATCAGGATCTTTTGAATCATTTTCCAATCTCTTTGTGATTCAATGCACTCACAGGAAATTCCATAATACACAATAGAAGTGTTTTTATCAAGAGAGGCCATGATAAGGGCCCTGATATTCCCTTTCTTTTTTTTTTAAGCTTCCTCATTTGGCAATCTGGCATTTTTCGTTTTGAGGCAAGGTCTTGCCATGTAGTTCAGACCAGCCTTGAATTCACTACATAGCCCAGGATGGCTTCTTACTCATGGCCGTACTCCTGCCTCAACCACCTGTACACTAGGGTTACAGGCATGTGCCCCCATACCTAACTCATCCTGGCATCTCAAACTACAGTACTTGTTATACATCCCTGTCAAAGTTCCAGACACATCTAGCATGTTCTGGTCATCAGTATCAAGTATCTTTTAAAAATCTATCCATGACTTTCCCCAACATCCACCATCTATTCATTAAAGTATCCTAAAGCTTAAGTGACCAAATCCTGAAAGACAAATAAGGAAAATAGTGATCTATATTGTAATAAAATAAAATCCTGAGCTGGGGAGACAGCTCAGCAGCACAGTACCTGCCTGGCAAATGCAAGGCTCTGATTTCAATTCCTGGTACCAAAAAAGTCCCTTTTAAGTAAAAAATTAATAGCGCCTTCTCTAGGTGCCTACATAGAGTGAATAAATGCAAGATGTTAGGCTTTCATGATAGTAGTTCTTAATTGGAGAAGAAATTTAGAAAGTTTTATAAGGTTAATGGTAGGTTTAAAATTCTTTGTTCATAGGTAAATGGATGCAACTTAAGAACATAATGTTAAGTGAAATAAGTAAGACACACAAATTCAAATATTAAGTGGTTTCCCTTACATGAGAAGCACAAAATCTGTATAAATATATGAATAAAGAGCAAAATAGAAGAGAGAGAAATAAGAAGTAGGGAGAAGTTCAAACACTTCCCCAAACTGCATGTTTTGTTGTTTCAAAAACATTGAATATATATGCTAATTTGTTTCATTCGTTCTACCAGTTTACCTTAGATCACTGAAATGTAAATTTTATGTACCTTTTGATTCTTTTTTGTAAGAATCCTTTTGGTTAAGGTTCTATACTTTGAGTAACTACTTTGAAGAGAGTTACACATAGTATATTAACAATTGTTATTATCTTATTAATTTTTAATATTTCATTTATTTATAGTAAAATAAATAATTTTGCTTCTTTAATTTGGGTGATTTGCGCAGACTCCAATCTCAAGTGGGTAAAAATCTCTTTTTTTAAACATCTCTCTTTTAAACTTACTGAAACTTAACATTCTCAATTTAAGACCGCCTAGCTCACATTCCCAATCTATCCCTGTTCACTCAAACATTTTGCATCTCCTCGGTGCTGTGATCTTAAGGATAGAGCTCCATGTTTAAGCAAACTGTGCTGTTTAATAGCATTGCAATTAAAATTAACATCAAATTCTGGTAACATTGGTTTACATTGGTGAGTTCTCGGCAAGCAACCCAGTTTGGGTCTCAGTTCTTCACCTCTCGACTGATGATAAGATTATGAGACTATTAATGAGAATATTCCAATTTTTTATAAGAGATCACATATAAAAACTGTAAATAATTTATACCAATAGTGTTAATTTCCTTCCCTCTACCTCTTGAGACCCTTTTATTTCACCTCCTACTACCCACTCTTTTAAATAGGCAGATATTGAAGAGAACTCAGATGCTATGAGGCTACCTCAGCACCACGTTGTGCCCAGATGCAGGCAAAGGATGTAGATATCAATGATGGTGTGTGACATAGGCCGAATCTAACCACATCCTGCCTGGTAGAGGACCACAACTCAGATGTCCCATTGTTCAGGATCTCTCCTTCTCTTCCTCCCCTTTTTCTGATTTCCCACATGCTGCAATAAGATAACACCTCCTTGAAGTTGTAAACTCATCTAGTTCATGGAATTTGGGATTTTCACAAAATTTCCCCCATCCACTTCAGCCATCACTTTTTCATCTGCATAAGCTCTATATAAAGACCATATAAACACTCACTCCACCACAGCCAGCCTTCTCCTAACTAATATCTCAACCACTGCTTGCTAGTAACTGATATTTTCTTGACAGTAAGATGATGTGCAGTAGAAGACAAAGCACACATTTTGGAGTCAAATAAAAAAGATTCAAATCACCTTTCCTCCATTCATTAGCCATTTCTTTGGCAGAAATAACGCACCACTTGTAGCCTCAACTTTTCCTCTGTAAGATTGGAATAACAGTCTCGGAATTTTGCTGTCAGAATTTAAGTGAGGTAGTGCATAAAAAGCAACTAGCTCACAGAGTGTATCCTACATGAGTTCACATAGCCTCCATTAAAAACAGTGTACACAGTTATCTAGGGAAGAAACTTAGGGTCTTACCTTAAATGAAACCCAAGAAAGAATAATTGTATACAGACATTCAATGCCCTCTCTTCTAGTGGCTTTGAAGTGAACAATATATGGTGGTAGTAGACGCTTCCTAGGAAAAAGTTTCCATGCCTGCAATGAAGGTATGTGGCTATCCTAGGGTTTGATAGGAAATCTGCATGTAGATTATAATGAGAAGTTGCAATGTGAAAGTTGCACTTAGTCAGGAAACAATCCAAGCTTTCTAGTTACAATTGTCCTTGAAACATAACTTACGGATGGAAGTGAAAGTGCTAAAAGAGAGAATGATCAGTGACTTCATAGAAAAATATTAGAGAGGACTGGTAAACACTGGTAAAAAAAAGTACACATTCTGATTACTAAAGTATGAACGATGACAGAGGGCACACAACTTGGATTTGGAGATGAGCTGCTAATTTGCACAGCTATCTGGCTCTATTACTCATCTCCTTAAGACTGGGGGTTAAAAACATGAACATGACTGATCACTGTGGTTGCTGTATTCCTGCCTACAGAAACTAGGAATAAGAAATGATTTCAGTAAGAACAGAGAGAGTAGCTGAGCCTCTATGAAAACACACACATGTGTGCACACACAAACATTCACGCTTGTGTACAAGCACACATCTACTGCTGAGGAAGGATACTTAGTCCTGCTCTGAACATTATTCTCAGTTTATCCAGTCCCCTGGAATATGTGCTTGTTTCTCAGCTTCTCTCTAGAAGACCTTCTGACTAGATTTATACAATTTCTGTGATCTTAAACCACTTACTGTCATCAAGGAAGGAACTTGTGAGCTGGAATTTATTCTTCTCAGTTCACCAGCTTCAGAAACGGAGATGTGAAGACTCCGTTCTATTCACTAGGGACAGGACCCAATGGGAAGGGCACCAGGCTCTTGGTTAAAGCCATGCATTAAACATGTGTTAACTTCTCATTTTTCTCTTACTCCCACCAGGATGGATGCCCTAGGGCAGGGGTCCCTAAACTTCAATGCTCAGCAGAATCCTCTGGGGAGCTTGTTTGGAAGCAGATCTTAGCTCCATTTCCAGAGGTGCTCATTCATGAGCTCTGGGGTCCAGCGATGCTCAGAAGAGCAGACTTTAAGGAAACACTGGCCTTAGGAACCGTGCCAAGATACACAGCATGAGAATGTGAGACCAACAAAAGATGGGCAAGGACGTCACCTGCCAGTTTCAGTTTTCCCCAGGAGGCTCATAGTTTCAGATGTACAGAGAGACTTTTATCCAAAATGGAAATTTTTTGTTGACTTATAAAATTAATTCTGCTTCACATCAGAACCCAGATAATATTGAAATGAAAATTGCAAACAAAGCCAAAATATCTTATTTTATCATTATTTTAATATTTTTATTCATACAACTATGCATTTAGATAAATGAAATTTTTTTGTAGTTATTTTAGCTTTCCTTTTCATAATATTCTTGATGATACATTTTCATGTCTATGCACTTCATCACACTTAAAATAGAGCAAAAATATTTTAGTTAACACCTTCTTGATTGACAGGTTGCCCATGAAACTTTACTAAAGACTACATGAGATCTTGAAATCATCTATCTTAATTGTTGCATAAGGCTACTTCGGTTGTTGTAGTCAGAGTTTGCAAAGGAATAGATTTAATACTAGAAACAAAACTTATGTGATTATTTAAAAATAGTCAACCAAAAATCCAAATGCAGAAGAGTGCAAAAGATTTCCCCTTCTCCACTCACTAGAGACACAAAGAATCCAGCTGGGGACCTGGATCCTGAGGCACTACCCTGCGTGATTCCAACTGAAGATCTAAGGCCCATGATAATGCACTCCATGACTTCACCTGGAGACCTAGAGCCCATGACAACGTCTCATGGAAGTCTGTATCAAGGATCTGACTGGGAAGGCCCAAAGGGCAGTGGTGGAAGCTAGCAAGTCTGTACCAGTAGGGTAAAGCACCTGTGCCACCAGACTAAGGGATCTGAACTAGAGCCGGGAAGCAACACTCAAGGTAAGGACCAGAGCTCCCTTGAAGAGAACTGAAGCCATCCTCAGAGGGAGTGAGGACCCGATTTCCTCCAGTGATCAGAACAGTTGAGTTAATTTTAGGAAATCCAGCATGACAAGCTTCTCAGGAGAATCAATAACACATCACCTCCCCTCCCAGTTTTCCTTTTATGCTGTTGGCAACAACCCTGAGATGGGCCTTTCACACCTACAACTGTGCTGACTCAGTTCAGCTGGGTATTACAAGCTGACCATCAGCTTATCCACCACCCCAATCTTTCCCACAGTTTCCAGGATTGAGTTTTAAAGTATTTCCTTTAAATACTATCCACAAACTATGTTTGAAGAAATAAGTAATAGCATTAATTTAGTATTTTCTGATCAAAAGCTATTTTTTAAAAAGGTCAATTTAAAAGTAGAATGGTAATTACTAGAGGCCAATAAGGCGAAGGTGAAGAAAAGTTAGGGGAAAATTGGAAAATAGGTACCAAAAATACAGTCAAATATAAAGAATTAAGTATAGTGTTCTGGAACAATAATGTGACTACACCTCACAGTAACTGTGTTTTATGAAGAACTAAAAGAGATGATCTTGAATGTTCCAAAGAAATGATAACAGGATAGAAATATTAATTACTCTAATTTGATCTATTCATTGTATACATGTAAAATATCACACTGTATCCCATAAAAACTATACATTTTGTGCTACTTAAAAAGTTAAAATCTATGTATAAATGAAAGAGTTGCTAATAAGATAATGAAATTCTGTTCAACAAATACCAAAAATATCTAACCTGCCATCATTAATTATGGAAACATAAAGGTTTTGAAACACATTCAAATAGAAAATCAAATGTATGAGATTAACCAAAACGAAGTTCCGATTTAAAGAAGAATACAGTTGTCTTGCCATTGTTGTTACTATGGGAAAAATGTTACTCTCCTGAAGATTTTTGCAAGGGCCTCTTTCATGTCCCTGTTCCTGAGACTGTAGATAAAGGGGTTCAGCATGGGTGTGACCACTGTGTACATGACAGCTACAATGATGTCCTTGTTGGTGGAACTGCTTACTGTTGGGAAAAGATACTGTCCAAATATTGCTCCATAGTACAGAGAAACCACAGAGAGATGGGAGCCACATGTGGACAATGCTTTGCAGATCTTCTTGGTTGAAGGGACCCTGAGAAGAGTGGCCCCAATGTAGCCATAAGATACCAGAATGCATATAAATGGCAGGGTAATTACCACCGCTCCTACTGTAAACATGACCAACTCATTAAGAAAGATGTCTGAGCAGGAAAGCTTGAGCAGGGCAGCAAGGTCACAAAAGAAGTGGGGAATAGTGTTAGCAGCACAGAAGGAGAGCCGGGTCAGGAAAAGGGTGTGCAAGAGGGAGCTGGCACAGGACAGGACCCAGGATATAGCCACGAATAAGGTACAGAGCCCCTCCCTCATGATGGTGGTGTAGTGGAGAGGCTGGCATATGGCAACATACCGGTCATACGCCATTGATGTAATAAGGAAGCTATCCAGGTCAGTGAAAAATATGAAAAAATACATCTGGGAAATGCACCCTGCAAAAGGGATGGATTTAAGATGAGTCTGCAGGTCCATCAACATCTTTGGCACAGTGACAGATGAGAAAGAGACATCTGTGAAAGCCAGGTGGCTGAGGAAGAAGTACATGGGGGTGTGGAGGCGGGAGTCCAGCCTGATGAGCAGGATGATGAGCAGGTTCCCCAGCACTGTGGTCAGGTACATGACCAGGAACAGGGCAAAGAACACAGCCTGCTGCTCTGGCCGGATGGGGAGCCCCAGGAGGAGGAACTCGGACACGCTGCTCTGGTTCTCAGGCCCCATGCTGCTCCTCTCACTGATGGGGGATGAGAATGATTGACAATATTATGGTTGGAAATAATTTTTGGCAACAATGTTTTTAAAAAGGCAAGCTTTTATTTTAAGCAAGTGGGAAATGTAACCTTTTCAAACTTTTTTCCTTCATGTGCTGGAATGTAAGCAAACTCGAAAACTACCAAAGACAAATGTCCATGAAAGCCATTATTCTGGGGTTTGCCAACAAAATAAATTATCACACAAAGTGAAATTTCTATGGCAGTGAGGTCTATTTTCAGCTAAGTTATTGCCCCAAGAATTTCCTTTAGAGGATTTGATTTCAGCATCTATTGTTAAATTTCAGATGAGAGATAACTTTTTCAAATAAAAAAAGCGCAAAGAATAGTATTGTCCCTGCCAAAGAGTCACAAGTATGCATATTTTTTGTTCTAATTAAACAGAGAGGCCCTAAAAATTGTGGATTCTATCTTTATCGCAGTCAAAGCAATATTTTTTTAAAGTTTAAAAATACTTGATTTATTGGGCTGGAGGTACAGCTCAGTGGGCTAAGTGCTTGCCGCTGAGCACTAGGGCCCTGAGTTCGATCCCCGGTCCCGGAAGAAAAAATAAAAATACTTGATTTATTTTTTAAAAGTACTACGTAATGCTTTGGGTTTGACTTTTATTACAAATTGTCATATATTTACATCAGAACGACCTCTGCCACTGCGAAGCAATTTTTTTTTACAATCTATGAAGTATCCTCTTTAAATTTTTTAAAGGATTCTCATTGATTTTAAAATGAATGTAACAAACCTAATGTGCTTTCAAGAGTCACTAAGTCTTTATTCCTCCTACATTTCCAGTCTGTTTCTTCCACCACCACCAGTCTCACCCTTGCTGGCTTCTCTGTTCCAGCTTCCCTGAAAGACACATTTCCATCTGGTATTATCTAGACCACTTTCTTTAGCAATGGTGGGTTTTCTGTGATCTCCTCATGTTGAGAAAGAGAAAAGAAGACTGGACCTAGAAAAATATTTTATACAAATTTAGTTGTATTTTATTTCTACTGCTAATACAGAGCAGGTTAAGTGAGAATTCAGTATCATCTTAAGTTATATCCAGTGTTTCATAGTATGTATTTTTCCAATTCCTTTCTAGTCTAGCTCTCTTTCCCTCCCTCAGCTACGTAATATAATTCATTCTATACATATAATGAAGGATATAATCAAAAGATGCCAAAAATCATGAGATTTTAGCTATACCCCAAGTTTTCATCTTCCTTTTGAGTGCTCTTGTTATTTTAAAACACAATGTCTGTTAGGCTGTTATTATAACAATGATCCTCAAAAATGTGCCCATCTTAGTTTCCAAAGCCCATGATTATTTTGTTGGACATGAGAAGGTGAAATTTAGGCTGCAGATATAACTAAGCTTGCTAATCCAATTGACTTTTAAAAAGGGAGATTAGCCTGGATTATTTTGATTAGCTCTAAGTAATCTCAAATTCTTAAATGTGGAGGAGGATGCTGAAGAGTCATAGTTAGAGATCTGAAGATGCTGTATTGGGGCTTAGGAAATGGAGAAAGGGCCATGAGCCAAGGCATACAAATGGCTCTAGAAGCTGGAAATGCAGGAAAACATCTTCTGCTGTAGAACTTCCAGGATGCCAACATTTTGATTTTAACACATTGAGACCCACTTTAGATTTCTGAATTCCAGAACTGTAAAGTTAGATATTCATGAGATATTTTAAGCCACTAAATTTATGATAATTTGCTAAAGCAATAAAAGAAAGCCGATGCAGCAGTGTTGGAATGACCTCATGATTACCCAAAATTTCTGCTTACCTGGGTACCAGTCTATGAGAAACTCCGAGTGTCCTCCTACAAATTCGCCCTGCATGCCACAAAACAATCCACTCACTCAACAGACCTATTTCCTACCTGATGAGTAGGAAAGTGACGTTACCATCTCAGTACTAACATTTGAAGGAGACTGCACTACTCCCTTGACTAAAAACTCAAGAAATTATCCTTTCTAAAAAAAGAAAAATCAGATAATTAGAGAAGTTTTTGATCATCTAATGGCCTTCTAGTCAAGAGAAAACACTCAGCAAAGTGATAAAACAATAGCAGACTTCAAAATTTCTGGTTTTTCAAATGTAAGTGCACAGACTTCCTTCTAATTACTAAAAGTCATCCTCATCCTAACATACATGTTGAGTCTGGTCAGTACACAGCATTAGAAGTGTTAGGCTCGTATCTTTTTTCCAGTGTCCAAACAGTGAACATCTCCCCCCTTTATTCCTGCTCTTTCACCTACTGAAGGCAACGTGAGACAGAAACAAAGCCACAGCTTTGGAATAAAATAAGCTTGACTCATCATCATAGGTGAGTATGGTATTTTGGTCACAAAGCAGATTTCTTACCCTTTACAATCTCCAAGAGATCAGAATGGTTGAACAGCATATAATTATAGTCCATAAGTCCATTATAACAATGATATGATATGATATATGCAAAACCCCAAGTACCAATGCTTATATTGTGCTCTATAAATGCCCCCCCACTTCCACTACAATTAAAGACAAAATACAAAACCATTCAGAGAGGAACCAGCATAATTTACACTCACTTATCTAGGATTAAATGATTCATAACAGTTTCTTTGCTGGATTCTGAATGTTGTTGCTTTGGACAAAGAAGTGGAATTGCGTGCAAACATTACTACCAAAAATAAAAGTAGCAAACTAGGAGGAGCTACATACAAACATATAAACATAGAGGAAAATTGATCCTTCTACTGCTAGAATTATCGTTTAAGTGGATGAGAAACTGATAGACACTATTTACCAGGGAAGGAAACGCAATAGAAAAATCCATGGGAGAGACTTATCCTTATAAAAGAAGTTTGTCATCTAAGAGCCAGCAGTGGAATACAGCGCACCTATCCTAGACTGTATTTGGAGATGAGCTGGATGATTTACCAAGCTGCCATGTGCAAACCCAACAGCAGTCTGCAATACCTCAAAGCCAAGGCAAGAAGGTAAAAGTATTTATCAATATGTGAATAAGCGACTTTGTTTACTCTGATCTCAGCATCTTATATCTTTCCCCCTCTGATGATCTTTCTCCACTCCATCCCTATTTTCAACTTCAGGTACCTTTTTATTGGTTCAGAGAACATGCACTATCTAAACATTTCCCATGCCAACATGAGGCACTAAACAAGTGTCTCTGGAGGGATGTTTGTCTTTAAAAATTGCATGCAATCATTCCTTCTTCTTTCTCTCTCTCTCTCTCTCTCTCTCTCTCTCTCTCTCTCTCTCTCTCTCTCTCTCTCTCTCTCTCTTATTTTACCTGTTTTTTAGTTTTCCTCTCTTTAGGCATCTATGCCAAAGCTTGCCTTCTGAATTTTTCTCTTATATATCCATATAGAAGCCAATCTATTGGTGAGGGGAAGATACACTTTTTGTCTCCATCACTAACCTTGCCTGCACGTATTTGTGATCAGTTGTGCAGTGAGGGAATATTTCCTGAGGTTCTTCTTACAGAACCTAAAATAAATTCCCAAGTTCAAAACCATTTCTCAGATATCAAAGAGAACCACGGAGAAAATGAATCTCAGAGTGTAATTATTAAAGAAGAGAACCCTAGATTGAAGAGAGCAGAACTTGTAATTTAAGGCTGAATTTATCCACCAAATTTTAATTAACCACCCAGTTTCTCTCTTGATTTCTCTATGAAAAATGTCCTGTGGGAGAAATATTTGTCCTGGGAATCTTAGAGGCTAATCCCACAGAGAAAGGATCTCAAGGTACATTTCAAGTCCTTCTGTTCTACCCTCTTCCTTCCCATCCTTAATCACCTTTGCATGGGATAAGCCCTAGAGAGGTTAAAAGAAAAAAGGCTGCCACTAGCTGGATGTAAATGCCACATGATTGGCTGCCCTCTTGGGATTTGCGTAGAACCCTATCCCACTCAAATAGATCTTATCAGGCTCTAGCCACCAGGCTGTGCAAAAGAAGTGAGTTTGTGTTTCTTTTCTCTGTTGTTGAAATGCAAAGCAGAAAAGAAGAAAAAGTCACCTTTTGGTGAATTTTTATTTTGTTAACAAACTTAGGTATGGTTACAGAAAATAAAATAGTTTTGAAGGAAAGGAGAAAAGAAAGGAAGGATGGACGGAAAAGGAGAAGAAAGAAAACTAAACAAAAAACACAAAGAATGAACTTGCAAATAGGAAGATAAAAGATCCAAACAGAAAACCTAGAAAATTTGACTCTTATTGAAAAGCTTCAGGTTCCCTGAAATTGGCCTTTAAAGAAATGATCCTCTATTATGGCATTTGGAATATTTAGGGGAGAGATATACATAAGAAATAAGGAAATATTTACAGCTTTTGAAAATAATTGAGGGTTTACTTTGGCCTTTTTGATATCTTACTCTAGGAGATACTAGGTACAGCAAAGCATGTATCTGGGCAGTTTCTCTTCAGGTGTGATGACCCTGTGTTACTGTCACAAGTAAATGGACCTTGAAACAGGAATTCAGAGACTCTCTCAACTCAGAACACTTGAGACCCAATAGCATTCCATGTAAAAGCCAGAGATGAAAGATAACCAAATATTGGCCAGCAAAATCTTAGGAAACTCAAAGTAGGATGTAAAATAGATTAGTTACAGGTACTGGCTGCCATAGAAAAGACATACCAGACACTTGGTACATTGGGAGGGCAACCCCATGGTGAGGAAAATGGGCATGTCAAACAGAGAGAAATATTTAGATTTAGAAGGCAGGGAATTCAGATACCAGACACACCTATGTGAGCGAGCAGAAAAGGCAACAAAGTCTATAAGGAACAGACAAAGGTACACGTGGTAGGTTTGAACCAGGTAAAATAGAGTGAATCAGGATGATGAACTCTTGGACTAAAGTCAGACAAACTGCAGACAGATGATTGTCATGTGACAAGAAGCTTGGGAGAGGTCATAAAGGACTTACCTGGGGACATATGAAAATCAGGAATCTTACTGGAAAGCAAACAATGAACTATTGCCCCTCACATTCCCTACCACTAAGAAGAAAGCACAGTATTTGGCAGCCTTCTTTGTTTTTGTAGCTAGCACATCTCACACCTAGAAAACTATTCTGACAAGTTTATCAAATAACTTGATATAATTCCAATTTTAGCTTATGCATCTGGTTTAAGCTATAGAACAAAAGACTATGTCAATTAGATTGTCTGAATTGGCAAAAGCCATGATCCTGGATGTATTCAGGATAGAGAATGACATGCCATAAAACTTCTGGCAAACTCCAATAGAAGAGTTACAGTGCTGTATATCTGGATCCAGGAGCTGCTGGCAAACTACCAGATATTAGTAGAGATTAAATTCCTAACCATGGGACAGCCCATGACAGAAACCAAGCATTACTGGGCATAACGTTCATAAGATCAAATAGGCACACAAGCAAATTTTACATTGAATAGGTCTGGAGAGCAAAAGTTAATTTCAAAAAAAATGTGGTTTGGACCCCATATCATTTAATTATATTGCTTTGACATCCCTTCTGAATTTACTCCTACAACCTTGTAAGGGGATCCATGTAACCAGTTGAGAATGAGAAAATTCTAACATGGTTCATAGAGTGAAATTGCTACCTATGGTTTTTGGAGCAGAAAATCTATTGCTGGTTCCAATTCAGGCCTGTGAAGGGTGAGTCTGAAAAGCAGTGACAGAAAGAGTCCTCCATAACTAGAAACTTTTGTGCAATATACTTGGTCATACTTTTCTGGAAATGAGCTTGAGTAAGAATATGTATGGATTCTTAGGCATTAGTTAGTGGCTTAGTTAATGATTGGGACCAGGAAGTAGTAGGAGCTGAAGGCCAGCATCAAAAACTGTTTTGGGAAAAAGCAAGTGAATAAATCTATAGGAATAGTCACAAAACACATAGGTCCTTATATCTCATATCAGCATCTATCAGACAGCATCCACTACAGAGAAGGCATTGAACAAAAAGATCAATATGATTAATCATACAGTAGCGGTCAACTACATTATGTCCCTTAATTTCTTATGTATGTACCATGGATCTATCAATAAAGTTTGCATTTTAGTAGAGAAGTGGGCTATTATAAGTCCAATAGACTGGGCGTCCTTTCACCGAGGATGACCTAAAAGCTTTTGCTGCTGAATATGTGATCTGACAACAGCAGAAACTGACGTTGAGCCCTCAATATGTCATCATTCTTCTGGAGAGACAAACTGGCTTGACAGGAGCAGTTTGGTTACAACCAAAACCTTCCAGCCTTGAGTGCAATGCTTCATCCTTGTTGGAATTTGTGAGTGTTCTGATATTGCAATTTCTTTCCCTCATATCTTGCCCAATACCACTATTCAAAAACTTACTTATTATCATGATATCCCCTACAATATCGTGTCACAAAGTGAAGGGAGTGGGAACATGTTCAAATCATAATTAAATTCTTTACTCATACACAATATCACCTTAAATAAGATGACCTGATAGAAAATTAAAGTGTATTCTTAGTAAGTGTGATGGTTAATTGTCCTTGCCAACTTGGCTTGAGAGATGTTTAGGAGATTAATAAACCACACTTCTGGACTTGCCAGAATAGGTCATGGGGGGGGGGCTGGGGATATAGCTCAGTGGAATAAGCGCTTGCCTAGCAAGCGCAGGGTCCTGAGTTCGATCCCCAGTACCACACACAAAAAAAAGTTGTTTAGAATAGGTCATGGGGGCATGACCTTGGGTAACAATCTGGTACTTCCTCTTCTTCTCAGTCTCTTCCCTTGCACTCTGCTTCCTGGTTGCCACAAGGTGTACAGCTTTCTTCTACCATACCCTTCTGCCTGGATATTTTTATCTCGGAATCATCTGACCATGGAGTGAAACCTCTGAAAAACTTATAGTCTAGTCATAAAAGAAGCATACATAACGTTGAGACAAAGAAGGTGTGATTGATGAAGAGATCAGCACTTTAAAAAAGAAACCAAGTTTTGTACATCAGGAAAAAAGGGAAAGTGTCTTGAGGGGATCACAGGAATCAAGTCCTCATCCACTGCATCTCAACGTTGTAAAAGTATAAACTCCTTTGAAAGATTTTGCTTGAGAAGAGAGCCCCAAGTGACCCTGCTTGAGCAGAGAGGCCAGGGAATCGGTTCACTAGAATTCATTTCACTGTGCTTTGCCCTCGGAGGTTGCTGTGACTGTAGTTCAGTGATGTGGGCTGCAGGTGTACAGAATAGTAGAGCCGGGTCGTGTCTATACGGTGCTGACTTGTCTGGCCATGCAGAAGGCAAGAGATAGGAGGCTCATGGAGGTTCCTTTCATATAGATTTCCAAAGAATCCTGGGAGACCAGGCAATGTGTGATGGTAATGAAATCCCTGCAAGGACCCCCTAAAAGACAGGTATATGAAGCTGTGAGAAAGAGACCAAACTTCAGTGGGGACCTTGGCAAGTTGAAGGTGATGCTAGCAACATGGAATATTTATCAAGGAAAACTTCAGGCAGTGATCAGATGTGATACAAGAGAGAGACCATGTGGTCTGCAATCATCAAGGCCATAGAGGCATAGCTGCTCACGCCTTCTGGAGTTCATATCTTGCTACTGTGTGCCACAGAATGATGGACGTGGAAATATAGGACTTAATGTTTGCTTGCTGGGCTTTGGTCTCACTGTGGTCTAATTCTTTTACAGTAATCTATTCCTCCCTTCTGGAATGGGAAGGTTTACCTCATGCTGTTGAACACTGACAATGTATGATTTACTTTCTCAATTTTACAGTGGTTCACAGCTAAGAGTTTCCTTTGAGAATCAAGAGAGACCCTAATGGGATTTTTGTGCAATACTGGAACTTTTGAGACTTTGGGGAAAGAAATGGTACAGTTTTGGTTTTATGCAGGATACTTGCATTATATAGGTGGAATTATAAACTTGTTATTATCTCCATATCAGGAACCCTTCAAGAGACCCTGATCTCCTGTTTCCTTTCTACAACACAAGGCTGTAAAGAAAAACTCAGAGAGAAGGTAACAGTTAAATGGGGAACTGGGATGGTAAGCACTGAGACAGCAATGACCCAAAAACAATCAGATCTACGATATTTTTTGTTTGTACAAGCTATAGAATGGGGTAAGAAAGCTATGTATCACTGCTGAGGATAAGATGCTGATGCAGTAGGTGTAGGCAGAGAGTTCATGAACAAATATCAAACTGCAAGGGAAACACTTCAAAGAATCAATAACTGGGACCTTACCTTACTGACAAGTTTCTGCACATTTAAGAAATCACCAGTAGAGTAAAAAGAAAACCCACAAATTGGGAAAAAAATCCTAACTGGCTAATTCTTTTTTTTTTTCCAGTACTGGGGATCGAACTCAGGACCCTGTGCTTGCTAGGCAAGCACTTATTCCACTGAGCTATATCCCCAGCCACAAATTAATTCTACTCCTGTTGCTGCAGTAGTTTTTTTTTGTTTGTTTGTTTGGTTGGGTTTTTTTTTGTTTGTTTGTTTGTTTGTGGTACTGGGGATCAAACTCAGGACCATGCGCTTGCTAGGCAAGCGCTTATTCCACTGAGCTATATCCCCAGCCCCTTAGCTGGTTGTTCCTCAGACAAAGGTCTTCCATCTAGAACATACAAAGAATTAAAAAACATGAACCTCTCTAAATTCAAAGACCCAATCCAGAAATGGGCATCTGAGATGAATACATACTTCTCAGATAAAGAAATACAAATGGCAAATAAATGTACTTGAGAAAATGTTCTACATTTTTAGCCGTTCAAGAAATGCAAATTAAAACAATATTGAGATTTCATTTCACCCCAGTAAGATTGGTCAACATTAAGAAATCAACCAATAACAAATGCTGGTGAAGTTGTTGAGAAATAGGAACTCCTCTCCACTGCTGGTAGAAATACAGACTTTTGAAACCACTGTGGCGATTGGTTTGGAGATTCCTCAGCAAACTAGGTCTAGAGGTCCCATTCAATCCAACTATTCCCCTTCTTGGTATTTTCCCAGAAGATCTGAAATCATCATGTCATCGTGATATAAGTGCAGCCATGTTCATAGCAGCACAATTTGTAATAGCTAAATTGTGGAAGCAACCCAAATGTCCATCCACAGAGGACTGGATAAAAAACTGTGGCATTTTTATATAATGGAATATTACTCAACTATAAAGAAAGACAAACTTGAGGCTTTTATAGGCAAATTGTCACAATGAGAGACCATATTCATAAGTGAAATAAATCAGATGTACATGTGCAAACAATGTATTCCATCACTAGTGTAAGAACCTGAAAGTGGGAATATAAATTAAGAGGTACGAAAGGAAACTGCTCAAAAGTAAAGAGCAAGTGGAATGAGGGGATGGAGAAAAGGAAGAAAGGGATAACTATGTCTGTATGTATGTATATGCAGGATGGCTAACATGGTTCCACTAAGGACTTATGTTGCTTTATTGTAAGAAACAGTTAATGATTAGTTGTTTGATCAAACTTGTATGTACATATATGTTTTCCTGACCATACATTTTGAAGGTATCACTATGTAATACAACA
>PVLD010025057.1:0-24364 GCA_004027595.1 Dinomys branickii | reverse complement strand
TGCCGGGCGTCTCCGCCGCTAGCAAGCCGATCTCTGTCGGGAGTCGCCGGGGGGTTGCACTGGCTCGGGAGGCGGGAGGGCCCGAGGCGGCCGCGCTCCCACTGCACCTGGACCGATCCCCGCTTCTTCCCCGCGGGGATCGTCCCCGGCTCCCAGCGTCTGGGACTTTCCCACGTCTCGCCCCGGCAGCCTGGTTCGCCCTACCACATCTCCCCGGCATCTCAGAGAAATACGCCCAGTTTAAACTTCCCAGCCGAGGTCCCGGCATTCACGCTCACCAAGTCTGTCTGGAGCTGGTGGTGTTTATTAAGGAGGTTCGCTCCCTTGCTGCTCACCCGGTCGCCATCTTCCCCGGATCCCCCCCTTAAAATATTTTGGACATTCACAAGTAACACTTTGTTTCATGAGGGCGGTGTTTAAAGAAGTGCTGTATCTTGACATAGAATATACGTATGTCCAGCTTCAACAGCTTAGCTTTCAGCCATAGTCATACTACTTAACCTCCCTGACGCTTAATTCCATCATCTGTAAAAGAAGAGACATTAATATTTACTTTGCTGTGATAAGTAAATGAAATAATAACTTGAAATGTCTAGCCATGTAGTGTATATCATATATATAATAAATATTTGTTCTTAATAAATCCTGTCCAGTCCAAACAGGTGAGATCAATCTTCTTAGACCAGTGGTGTCTTTAACAGGAGTGCGAATCACCTGGAAATGGTGAAATTGCAGTTTTCAATTAAGAGGTGTGAGGTAGGGTCCAGAGTCTGTGTTTCTGACAAAGCTGTAGGTGAGGCTGGTGCTGTAGGCTCGAGATTACACCTTGGAGAAGCAAGCATCAGAGTATTCAAGATTCCCATGTGTATCTTTTCTTTTACATATGTTGAGTCGGATAATCTCTGTGTTGTCAGATATAATGACTTGTTTTTAAGGTAATTAACAATAGTTTTTGGAATTGTATATCACTTTGTTTTGAAAACCTTATTGTAAAATGTCACAGGCACTTTTTTTATATATCTTGTAGCGTTGTATATCAACATTTATGAGCAAACACTATAGGTAAACAGGCATATCATGTTGACTTTTAGAGGTTTCATGGTTTTATTAAATTTAAAGGGGTATCATATAGGGACTTATGGCACATCAAGACTGATCAGTTCTCCAGCCATTTTCTCTGACTACATGAATGATGTATAGGCTAAAAATTACAACTGTAAACCTAAATACTCAGCGTAAGATGAACTTTGTAAATCTTTGCAAATTGAAATTCAAAGTATGTAGGCTAACAGGAGATTGGAATTGTGGCTTTGGTTAGAGAGTGACCTTGGAAATGTGAGAGTTAATTGAAACTTTTCCTTACATTCATTATACTTTGTGAAAAGAATTTTTAACAAAGTCCCCCCAGTAAGAAAAAAAAGACAGTTTTCTTATCTTCATGATTCTGAATTTAAATTTAAAACTATTAAATTCTAAAAATTATGCTTATTCTATTTAAATTTTAATTAAATTTGTTTTGAGATTTTAATAGTAAATATTGGAGCAATGTATTGACCAGTTGAATATTTTAGTCAAAATGAATTTCTTCAAAATTTAAGTATACTTTTGTAAAAATAGAAATTAAAATAATTACTTAAAAATTTCAACTACAGTTTCAGGTTATTTACTTCATTGAAAATAACAGTGTGTAATGTAGCAACCATTGTTTATTTCTATCATTTTGTTTTGAGGTCATGTATCGTTTTTGTTGTTTTTGTGTGCTTTGATTTTGTCTTGTTTTGTTTTTTTTAATTTTTAAAATAAAGAAAAGAGAAAAAAATTTTCTACTAAAGGAAAAGGCAAAACACAAGAAGTGTATGAATTCCTTAGTAGTATGAAATAGTTGTCTACCACTATGTATAACTCTTACAAATAGGACTTTAATTTGTAAACCACAATTTTAAACAGGAACAAACAAAATGGATGCGTGGCTATATTGGGAAATGATACTTGGTCAAGCAGGGATTTATTGCATTCATGTTATCTAGAGACTGGATTTGACAAGTTAATTAATTTGTCTTTTCTCTCACCTAAGTGCTTTCATCACTCAAATTTACTGGAAGCTCCAGTGCAGTATCTGTCTCTGTCTCCAGTGGCACAACCTGTGATCCTGTTATTGAGGACACAGGGCAAGAGATACGAGGAAACATTTGCTTCAAGTTTGAAGAATGTACTATGACAGTACATGTATGGAGTTTCAGGTAACACTGTTCAATTTGAGGGCCAGATCCCAGGGGCAGAAGGCACCTGTAAGTTCTTTAATGCACTTACTTTGGGTTTTTTATGATGGCAAAAGCCCTCTGAAATACACAACCTGTGGTAGTGTCTTCTCTTTCTTGAACCTCATGGTTGGTACTGCTTGAGTCCTGTGTTTGCAGAAATAGAACCAGATGTGTTCAGATATCAAAGCTATGCATATAATTTCAGTCAGACTATTAAATTATTTTGAATATGACAAAAAATACCAAAAGATGTTATTGGGTAGGCTGCTTTTTCAAATCTGTGTAGCTAATCTATATGTTTGTATGACAACTAGAATATTAAAGTACATGTATGAACAAACATTGCAAACTAAAATTATGCTGCTCAAAATCAAATAATCTTCACTGTGCTTTGAAGCATCTTGGAGTTACTCTCATTTTGGTTGTAGCCACTGTTGTGATATTTACATACAGTAATTATCATTGTTCAGTGTGTACAACTTCTGAGCAGTGAACTAAGCATTGTATTTTTATCTAATTTCTCATATAGATGGTGGAAAAGAAAGCAGAATAAGTTTTCAGTTGTTGATTTAAAGCCAACAGATAGATAATAGCCAAATGTTCTGGTGTTTACTTACTTTTTTTTTGGTTTTGTTTTTTAGATAGGGTCTTGATGTTTAGGCTGACCTTAAACTCACTGTGTAACCCAGGCTGGCTTCAAACTCATGGCAATCCTTCTGCCTTGGCTTTCCAGCTGCTGGGATTACAGGCCTGTACCACCACACCTGGCCTCCTGTTTACTTCTGATAGCTGTTGACAAACTCAGTTTTCAATGTCCTTATATGCATGAGAGGTACTTACACCTGGGCAATTTTTTCTCTCTAAATATTGTCATAAGAATGACATATATTTTGTGTTTGGAGCTATGAATAATCAGGTAATACTGTAGAATAAAACAGGGACTTTTAGCCTGGTGTGGTGGCACACACCTGTAATCGCAGCACTCAGGAGGCTGAGGCAGGGGCATCCTTGTGAGTTCAAAGCCAGCTTGCACTATAAAGTGAGTTCAAGACCAGCCTGAACTGCATAGTGAGACCCTGTCTCAAAAAGACAAACAAACAAACAGATATTCTTACATCTGTGAAAATAAAACTATTCAGGAAGGTATTGATATTGATTTTATACTTACCTGTATGTAAACTTAGTTCTTATATCCACATCAATAAAATCCAGTAAGTGCTTTGAGATCAGTTAGAGCTTAAGTCTTTAAAGCTTAATTCTACAAAAAGATCTTAAAAACTGTTTATATACAGCTACATTATTTATTCTATAAACTTGGTATTTATATAAATAGGAGTCCTATAGCTAAGTGATAATAATTTCTTTAAAAAGTAATACATTTTATAGCTAATTTAATATGCTTCTGTGATTAAGAAAATGAATTTGTCAAAAAAGAAAATAAATTTGTCAGTTCTACATAAAGTAGTATTTTTGAGGCAGCAAAATATTTTGTCAGCATAAAATATTTATCTGTGATATGCATGTTTCTTTGTTTTACCTGACTAGTATTCACATGTGTCTTTTTCAATGCTATGATTGATTTGTGCCTCACTCTTCTTTTTTTTAAATTCATTATGACTATGAACATATTTTCCCTCAGTTTGGCTATAAGTCTCTATATTATATTTTTACTGAGTATGAAAATATATTACAATAATAAATGCATTCATACATGAGAAAATGTTATTTTTAGAATGTGCCAAATAAGTAAATGACTATGATTTTGGTTATTATTTGTCTCCAGTCTTAAATTAGGAACCAAAGCAACTCACAAAAAATAGCCACTTACGACTCTCCGTATCAGACGTTCCAGTTCATGATCAAGAGGAACATTGCTTTAGATCTCTCTCTGTCTTTTTTTGGGTCCCAGCAATCAAACTCATGACCTTGCGCTTGCCAGGCAGGAACTTATGCTACTGAGCTACACCCTGGCCCCAACAGCTACTTATGAAACTTCTGTTTTTTTAATTGTATATTCATGACTTATCTTTTCCACCACTAATACAGTGCTTGGTAGAGTAGAATGGAAATGATACCACACTCATATGATGAATGTTTTTATATTTACCAAAGGATGTTTAGAATCTTGCTTTTAATAGGGCCTTTGCTTTGGTTGCCTATTGTAGTATACTGTGTATTTCAGGTGTCTGTCCCAATATCCCTGATATGTTGTGCTGTTTGACTGATACAAGATCATACCCAGGAACATGAGCACCAAGGATAGCTGCTCTACATCAGTGTGTTTCAGGCTTTAATGCAAATATGCATCAGCAGAGACCTGGTTAAAGTATAGGTTCTGATTTAGTATAGTTGAGATAAGCCTGAGATTCTGCATTTCTAGTACATGTCCTTTTATTGCCACTGTCCCAGGTCTTAGGGACATTATCCTGGATAGAAAGTATGGGTTGCATCTGTCTGACTAGTGCTTTTTAATGCACTCACCAAGTGTTACAGGTCTAGCTTGTTTTCAGGAAATGGTTTTCAAACTATAGCAAGCATCAAAATAACATAGAAGAAAGTCTGCTAAAAATACACCTATCTGGAAGCCATTCCTCAGAGCCTGTTTTGGAGGGCTTTGGAACACAGGAATCTACACTTTTCAAAACTCCTCACATTTTGAACCAAGCACACTAGCATAACCTTGAGAAAGAATACAGTGCTGTGAAGTTTGGAATTATTGTGGGAATGCATGGTCTCTTGAAATGACACTTTTTAAAGGCCAGGGTTCAGTAACATGCCTATCTGAAAAGTGAATGCTTTGAATGCTAGTATTTGGTTAATGGGAAAATAGTGGTATATGTTTTTCTTTTCTGTCCATTTGCCTCAGGTAGACAGGGAATATTTATTGAAGTATATAAATGTTAGAGAACATAGTTTCATTCACCCTCTAATTAATTTTAAAGGGTCTTAACATGTTCATTGGTTGGAAGTAAGAGATGAATAGGTGTCTGTTGTTGAATAGTTGATCAGTATTGATTCTCTTCTTGAATGTTCTGTAAAGAATACTTTTTTCTATGAGGATCTCAATCTCTAATATTATTTGGTGTTATACTTACCAAGTATCACAAGACTAGCCTATTTCATATATAATCTACAAAATTGCTTCTTGCATCTAAGAAATTAGGAATTTAGCTAACTAATGAGTTGTTTGTTACTTTAGCTCAAGATAGTAGTTAAATTCTAAAAGCATGTTATTCAAAGAGAATTTTAAAAACTTATCTTTCACTTTTCAAGTTGATTTTTCATCTGATGATGTCTCTCTCCGTATTAAGGATGTGGGTAGTTTTGTATAAGGCCTGGTTGATCCTACACAAATTGTGTAAAACAGAAGTTGTACCGAGCTTGCCGCTATTAGATGGCACCGCTAGGAGTGGTAGGTTCCGTTTAGGGTACTTAGCTCAGCAAACTGTAATATCAGCGGAAGTGATGTAAAAATTTCATTTAGGGTTAAGCCATCCTCTGTTTAAATTTATTATCTCACTTATTTGCTAATTTGCATATGATTTTGCGATTCAAAAAATTTAAAGCAAACCGTAGTTTACCCAAAATAGAGTACAGAATGAATTGAATTAGAGCAGATTGTTACCAAAGTCAGCCCAGAAGAGAATTGGGAGATTACTGATCTGTAGTTTCACTACTCTTCTGCCTCTTGCCCTTAAGAACAGGTTTCTTTGTGTTGTGTCTGGATGGTTTTGTTCCACTGCCACAATGCCTCTGAGGGTTTCAAGGTCTGTAGCAGAGACAGTTTCAAAGACCATCATGACCCAGTGCACTGTGTGAGGATATCTGTCACACAATAGGCTTTCGGATCACACAAAGATTAGTTCTGCCTGAAAGTAAAAGGGAGAGGATGATGAACATGTCATGGGGCAATTACCATATAACGTAATCCTCTCTTGAGTAAAAATACTGAACCAAATGACCTTTTTGAGGTGACTGTTTTGAATAATCTAATTGACTGTATTAATAGCCTGAAAACCATACTTCCCAATCTATAGATTCATTCCTCTTTAGATTTGGGAGAGAGTTTTGTAATTGTATACAGTTTATATTGCTTATTAGGAGGTAGTTGTATTGAAATGTGAATGAGGAGTTTGCTTTGATATTCTCCAGAATGATATTAGGTCAATTTTTAACAAATTAAGAAGGTATCACACTTTTCTAGCTATTTCTGTTATTATTCCCGTTGCTTTAAGAGAATCTGTGAACAGAAATGTAAAAAAATACTTGAATTCTGTTAACATTTTTAAAAGCAATGAACTTCTAATTAAAAAGAAAATTGGCTAGGTTTTTGTACCAAATTATAAAGTCTTTGTTATAGACCCTCTGTCAAGTTATATTCAACTTCAAAATTAATAACTAACATTTTTCTGAGTTTGTGAAGGTTTGGCTTAATGTCTACTTTTAATAAAATTACTTTAGCAGAATGTAACTACAGGTATATCTTTTATGAAAATGAAAATAATGTCAATATTTCCTTTTCCTTTTCCTTTTTTTTCTTTCTCTTTCTGTCTTTTTGAGACAGGGTCAAAACCATGCAGTTCAGGCTGGCTTTGAGCTCACTTTGTAGCCCAGGCTGGTCTCAAACTCACAATGACCCTCCTGCCTCAACCTCCCAAGTGCTGGGATTACAGGCGTGCACCACCATAACCAGAATATTTCCTTCTTATTCATTAACATCTTTTTCTTTCAGTTTGAAGAACTCCAGTTAGCATATCATGTAGGACAATTCTGGTGATAACTTCTCGCAATTTTTGTTTTGGAATGTCTTTATTTCTTCATCTAAAAAGAGTAGCTTTGCTGGGTATAATTTTTATTTTCCCGGGCTGGGGATATAGCTCAGTGGAATAAGCGCTTGCCTAGCAAGCGCAGGGTCCTGAGTTCGATCCCCAGTACCGCAAAAAAAAAAAAAAAAAAGAAAATTTTTATTTTCCTTCTGTACTGTGAAAATCTGATCCTACTTTTCTGGCCTATAAAGTTTCTGCTGGAAAGTTTTGCTATCAGGTGAATTGGGATACTCTTACGTGCCATTTATTTCTTTTCTTTTGGTGGCATAGGATCCTTTAATTTGTAAACATTGAGAGCTTTACATAATATAATTTGAAATAAGCTTGGTTGAGTTGTACCTGATTGGTGACCCTTGACCTTTCCTACTTAGACATTTGTATCTTTCCCTAGGGCTGGGAATTTTTTTGTTATCTATTTAAATAAGTTCTTTACCCCTTTGGCATTCTCAAGCTGCTCTTGAACTCCAAAACCTCAGGTATTTTCATGCCACTCCAAAGTCCCTGAAAGCTCTCTGTATTCCTCTGTATTCTTTTACCCTCTGATATTTTCAAATGTCCTGATATTTGAGGTCAGAAACTATTTCCTTCATTTGATGTTCTTTTATTGAAGCCTTTTCTTGTGTTTTTAATCTGTATCCGTTTTCCTAAATTTATTTTTCAATGTTACTAGCCTTTTCTGTAATTCACTTAAAAATATCTGTCTTCACATTCAGGAAGCTTAAAGAGTATGAGAAAATATTAATGCGAAGAGGGTACATTTACCTGCTTTTTCATCACTTACTCTTTTTTGGTAGAACTTTACCACCTTTATTCTAAAATTCCTTTGGTGGCAGTATTGTTTCATATCTCATGGGAGATGTTGCAACAGATCAGAGTGGTCTTGGAACATGTAATAGACTTGAATTCTGTCCGGTGTAGTTTCTTAGTGCCATGCAATTAGACATTTAATTACATACTTTATGGTTACAGAAATAAAGGCATGAAAAGGAGAACCATAATAGAAGGAGAAAAGGAGACAAAGAATCACTATAACTTACACTTTGAGGTGTTTCATTGCAGCCTATGTTCAGAAAGAGATAATTATACTGAAGTAAACTTCCAGGGCTGGTGAGTCCTGTTTAACAACTTGTGTTTTTAGATTGTTGGATCATTCCAGTGCCCTCCAAACACATTTTTATTGTCTGGAATTTAGCAGAGACATCAATATTTTAAGGATTCTAGTAGCTGATATATTTCTCTTCTATAGGGTGCCATCAGTAAAACTGTAGGTACAAATTAAACTTACTGTTTTCTTGTATGATTGCTGTAAAGCATTTTGGATATAGGATTTCTTTTGGAGTTCTTATTTTCCTGGGAGCCTTATAATTTTATTTATAAAATTTCATAGGACATCTCATATGTGGATCTGTTAAGAAGCCACACAGTATTTTGAATGGATGTAGCCCAGTAGTGCATTTGTAAGTCACGTTAGTGGATTGAAATGTGCTGCACTATTTGTCCCTTTAACTAAAACTTAATAATGTAGATTTAAAAATTGATATTGTCTGTAATGTAGGTTTTCAATTTTGTTTGCTTGTTTGTGTATTTATTTATTTTTTGTTTTTGCAGTACTGGGATTGAGCCCAGGGCTTTGGCACTGAGTTACAGCCCCAGCCCTTTTTACTTTTTATTATTTTGAGACAGGGTCTTGCTAAATTGATCAGGCTGATTTCTAACTTGTACTCCTCTTGCTTCAGCCTCCCAGAGAGCTCGAATTACAGGGCTGTGCCACCTTGCCCAGCTTGTCAGCAACTTTATTAGGAACTTCTTCACCCTTAGGTATTGACTTAAGGATTGCAAGTCTTTGATCCGTTGTTTTTTAAAAATTCTCATCCTTATTGTTTGGTTGCATTTCCATACTGTTGACCCTTTTATCTTACTCTCATGTCTAACTTTTTATTTTACTTTGTATATACATTTATCAAGACACACTTTCACTTCTGGTGCCAGCTCACTCTGTAAGAGTTGCAGTCTGGTTGCCGTCACTGACACTTTACTGTAAGTGCTTATTTCATAGCAATGTTCCATGGATTAAAACTGCAATGATCTCTTTTTATTTCTTCATTACTGTCACAATTTGAACCATTTACATTTTTTCCTTGAAATTCTCAGTTCCCACTCCTTACTATGGAGTATTCTTCATTCCTCCTGAGTGGTATTTATTAAAAATCTTTTCCTTGTTTTTAAAATATTCTTTCTGTTTAGTCACACAAAGTCCCCTCCTGAAATATCATCTGATACCCATCTCTGTTATAGATCATACCTATGCCTCATTGCTTGTTTTATAATCCTGCTTCATGTACCAGCTTTCTTTTAAGATTTTGCATTAAAAATATTCTTGCCTTTCTTTAGTCATCTAGTTCCTAAGAAAAACACAAGTTTCATGTGTTTTCTATATAGTATGGTTTTGTACACATTTCTATCTACTCTAGAAGATTTAAGTCATAGGAGACAAAGGCCACCACTAAGGCTTCCTCAATGTTGTCCATAGTAAGCTTTAAGTGTTTAACATATTTTGGTGAGAACAGTGACTTTTCAGTAATGTCCATGTACTAATCTCTGGAACCTCTGAATATGTTGCATTCATGGCAATGGGAAATTGAGGTAGCAGATGAATCAAGGTTGTGAATTATTTGACCTTAAAATAATGAGATTATCCTGGATTATGCAGGTGGGCCCTTTGTAGTCACAAAAGTTCTTCAGCATGGAGGAGGATGAGCAGAAGAAAGGTTTGGAATAATGTCATGTGGGAAAACTCAATTAGCCCTTGCTGTAAGGGTGGAGAGAAAGGGCCATGCATGGGGAGTGTGGGCAGCACTTAAAAGCTAGCAAAGGCAAGAAAAGAGATTCTCCTGTATAGCTTCCAGAATGAATGCAGCTCTGCTACACCTTGATTTTTTTTCAGGACCTATATCAGAATTCTCACCTATAAATCTACATTCTGAAATTTCAGAAACAGTGGGAGAAAAAGATAGAAAAATAAATTAATAAACCAATTATTCTAATGCCTTTAAAATTTTCTTGAAAGAGAATTTATTCATTTTTATCCAGATTTCTTTTCTGGTTGTTTTAGAAATGAATTGTATATGATGAAGTTATCCCAAGAATCCTTCATAGGATATAGTGATTTTTAAAATTGAGCTATATAGTTAGAAAAAGATAAAGATACTTCCATTGTTGAACAACGGTGCTCAGTAAATATTAAATGAATGAATGAACAGGTAGAGTTTTGAATGCTTTATTTATTCTCTTCTTGTGTTTTCTTGTGGAGTTTATTTATTTATTCTCTTAAGAATTCAGTTACTTTGAATTCCTCAGGTGCATTGTATTCCAGTCCCTACCCACTCTATCCCAGTCCCCCTCCTCTCACCTGTCTTCTCTTGTACAAGTAATTCTTGCATTCTGAGCTTTCTTCTCCTTCTCTGAGTACACCCTCGTGATTTTTAAAAGTCTTGGTTTCATGAACCTTTGGTGAAGGACTTCTTCCTTCACTACTTACCGCCCCTCCTCTTCACCTTCCACTTTCCTTGTGGACACCTGCTTCGTGTCCCCTAGCTGCTTGCACTTCTGCCTTACCCTAAATATACAGTAGTAATTGTTTTCTTCATTAAAGGTCAGGGACTATGTTGATTTTTGGTGACCATTGGATTCCCAGAGGTTGACATGATGTGTATTTATTTAATAAATACTCATTGAATGATATTCATGAAATTTAGTAGAATATAAAATGTGTAAAAAATAATTCATTCAATTTACACGGATATAAAATTATTTTCAGGTTCTTTTTCTGCTTATCTGTTGAAGTTTATCATCCTATCCATTATTAAGCCCTAATCCAATATTAAGCTCAGTATTTAATTCAATGTGAAACTGTAACCCAGTATTAAACCCTAACCTGGCATTAAACAGTTTTAGCGGGCAAAATTCAGTCTTTAGTAGTAAAATGTTATTTTTTTTTTAGCAAATTATTTGAAATTTATTCGATGTTCAATGTTGATATTTAATCTCAAGGTTGAGCATTTCACCTCTGTATTTAGACTTACACCTTCTTGGCCGTTGTCATTTTACAGTTAGATATTATTTTTCAAGAACATAATTTTCTTTTTCTTTATTGGAGTCTGGTATTTGGGAGAATGTATATTTAGAAAATTGTAACTTTTTAAAGAGAGAAAATGGCATCGATCTGTTTCTTGCCTTTTGAAAATAATACTCTGTTGGTGGCTTGGAAGGTTCGTGTAGAATTAAGTGGGCTGATGTCTGTTGGTGGGCTCCTGCAGAGAAAGCCACAGCCACCTTCAGCCAGGCAGCTTTTGTGTTGATGTTCTGCTCCTCCCTGGGGCCAATAGAAGCTGTTTCTGCTAAGATAAAAACATTGGAGGGAAGGAAATTTGTTCTGTTTGTTGCTATTTAAAGCCCTGCAAAACTGTTTCATAGACCTTGACGCTCTGTTCATCTCATTCTCAATTGAATTATTGTTGTTGTTTTATTAGGGGAAAAAACTTCCCCTGAAATAATTTTTTACAAAGCAGTTATAATTTACAAGTTCATGGTTTTCGGTGTGAAATGAACCGATTCTTTAGAGATTTTGCCTATTAATGTCTGGTTTCAAAATGTTAATCACTTGATTGTTTTCCTTCCTGCTTAGATGATTGAAGTTAATAAAACTAATTCAGTTCCTCTGTTTCTGTTAATGTAAGATTTTAAATTGTCCAGTGAAGAAGTTTGTAGCAGCCAGAATTTTGGTATTTTTAGAATGTTATCTGAAACTGCTGTTTTTCTTTTTTTTTACTTTTCTCTTTATACATATTTATTCCCACTCTGTTTTTCAATGTTTCATTCACCTTAGGACACAGGCTGCTGGTGGGTGCAGGAGAGTTAGTGCCATCCCCTGTTGTCCCATTGCCATGGAAAGGGAGAGAGAATTTCAGTATACTGTATGCAGTCAGGTCCAAGTGGAATAATCAAGTGTTAAACGTTTTGCCAAGTCCTGCGTCCTGATGGATGCTTGATTTCTGTAGAGAAAATGTCTTTCATAAGGAAATATAGGGGCTGGGGGTATAGCTCAGTGGCATAAGCGCTTGCCTGGCAAGCGTAAGGTACTGAGTTCGATCCCTGGTACCAGAAAAAAAAAAAAAACAAAAAAACAGTAGTGTCACATAAGGAAATATATTAGCTTCTCTCGTTTGTCACTGTATCTACCATTTGTTGTCCTGATTAGAAGAGTTGAATGCCTTTGAAAAGCTCCTAACTTCCCCCATATGTTACTCAGTAGCCTGTGTTTCAAGGCTGTTAGTGACTATTTGCCTTAGTCCATGGACTCTTTCCATGTTATATTTGGTGGAAATGTTTGCCTTTCTTCTTGGAAGATGTATACCATGAAATGTCATTCTTCAGCTTCTTTAAGTCTCACAAGTTCCTGGAGTGGAGCTATGTCAGAGAATGAGTTTCCTTAGTTTTGTTGATGTGAGTAATCTTTGGGGAATGTTACAACAGCAAGCTTTGTTCCGAGTATTCTGTTGTTGCTATTGTTTCAGGGTGTCCCCTTACATATCCATGCAGTCATTGGCTTTCATTATTTCAGAATTAGGGTAGGCACAGGCTCAATTGTGGGGATCATTGCTCAGCTCTGAAGTTTTTATTTTATTCTTTAAATTGTCATCTTACTGAAAAGTACATGCACAGGAACAACACTGAAAAGGTACAAGAGGATGTAGAGTAATTGTCCATAAGTCTCCCCCACCCCCACTTTCCTCCTCCACCTCCTATAATAATGTCACTCAGTTCTGTGTCCAGAAGAGGTACCCTAGGGCTGAAGCTCTGGGGTCTGAAGCGCAGCTCAGTAGCACAGCATTTGCCAACTGTGTACAATGAACCCCTGGTTTGGGTCCCTAGTACTCATTTCTTTTATCCATGGTACAAACCATATCCTGTTTGTGAATACATTAATTTCTAGTCTTATGACTTAACAAATAGTAATGAGTGAATAAGCCTGACTGTATGTTATTATGCACACATGAATTGATCTGTAGGATAAACTCTCAGGATTAGAATTTCTGGGTCAAATGCTAATATTTTTATCTAAGAATTTTTTTTAATACCAGGAATCAAACTAAGGACCTTGTGCTTGCCAGGCAAGCACTGTGCTACTGAGCTATACCCCCAGCCCTTTATCTAACAATTTTAAATTAGTTTTGCACTTGGTCTATGAAAACTGTAGCATGAAAGATTTAGATTTTCTAAGAGAAATAATTTTTTCGAGTCTGGAATTTTCTCAGTGTATATTAAGTACAAATCTGAAAGTCTGCATACTCATCATACCTTGATACTCAACTAGTTTGAAACTCATTGAATTTGGTACCTGATACATTTTGGTGAAAGAATTATGTCCTGCTATTTGATACTTAACATGCAAACTAGAATGTATTGGTGTCAGTGGCTTTGCAGCTCCCTGCCCTTTCTAGCCACATTTGTTTGGTACGCACTGCTCCTCCCAAAACCAATGTTGAGTATCTAGAGACCACTGTATATCGTTCCACCATAAACCATGCTGTAGAGAGGACTCAGGATGATATATGGGCACTTTTTGAGACACCGGAAGGAATCCTTTATAATAATGAAGAGTCATTGTCAATGTCTTTGTACCCCTACATATTTTTTCAAGGGAAAGACAGGGAGGTGTTGACAAGTTAGTGGTGATACAAAATAATTTGGTTCAAGAGAAAATCTGAGAACAATAGGATTGTCTGAGGAAGCTGACTGGCTTACTCTATTTTATGCAGCTATAACAGAATACCAAAGACCAGGTAAGTTCTAAAAAATAGGAGCTTATTTGGCTTATGGTTCTAGTGGCTAGGATGTCAAGATCAAAAGAGTTTCATGTAGTGAGAAGATTCTTGCTATGTCAGAATGTGGCAGAAGGCATCACATGACGGTAGAAGAAGAGCAAGGCAGAGAAGATGGCAAACTTAATCCTTTTATCAGGAGCCCACTCCAGTGATAAGTAGCCAACTCATATAATAATGGGGTTAAGCCTTTTATGAGGGACCTAACATAATAACTTTTAGAGGTCCTACTTCTTAATACCATCATGGTGCAATTAAATTTCAACATGAGTTTTGGGTGGGACATTAAAAGTTTAACACTGACCTTTTATGGATAGAGAAATTCTAAGAGCACTGGTAGACTTGCCAAAGTCTATAGAGCTGGAGACTACACAGTACCTGGACCTCAAAACCACAGGCTATAGCAAAATTCAAGGTCATTAATAGTGGTTACCAAAAACACCAGCCAAATCTCAATGGACACAAGCACAGGCTACTTACTGACCAGTTTAAATGGCAGCTGTCATCAGAGAACCCAATTACCTGGTTTTTGGTGAATGAAACAAACCCATCTTGTTCCACAATAAACATGGGATAGTGCTTACCAAGGGCTGATCAGACCCTCAAATACCTGTAGGGGGGATGACAGGGAATCAAGAAAGACAAAGAAACAAATTTCAGAAAACAAGGAGGACCTGGAGGAGTTTGTCTATAGTGAACTGGCTTGGCTACTTCTGAGGATGGCTCACTTTTATTGGCTAGCAAGAAGCACATGCGTTTCATGGAACAGCAACTATGTAAAGTGGGCAGATAAGGATTCAACTAATGAGGACCCAGATTTTCTGTAATCTCAAATGCCTATATTTTGACAACTGTCCTTGGCAGGTGCTATCTAGCCTCAGGAGTGGGATTATTAGCATTCAGCCCATTCACAGGGGGCACAGGGCCTTCCGTATACCGCCCTGTTCCTGAAGCAAGGTCATACCAAGCTGAGGGCTGGGGAGGGGTACTTTATTCACACAGGTGGGGTAGAGCCTGTAGGGGGTAAAATCTGTCACATAGCCTGTTCCCCAACAAATGTAATCTCCTCCCTGTACCTAGCTATTACACTAGGAAACAAGGGGTGGAGAGAGTCTTTAGAGAGGTGGGATTCTTAATGGAAAGACTTTGTACCCAAAAGAGACGGTTTAAAGTAGATGTAGTAAGTTGTCTTTTGCTGATAAAGTTGAAAGAACTCTCAACTCTACCCACATCTTCTGTTAAAAGAAACGGAGGCTGAAGATCAAAATGACAGAAATTATAGAAAAAATGAAATGATATACTATTTGCATATTTCAGTCATTGTGTATACATTTTATCACCCCCTCCAACATGTATGCTCATATCCTCATCGACTGAAGAGCATCTCTGGGGTTACTTTTACCCACTTGTAAGACATACCTAAGGGTGAACCATGGATCATAACAAACACAAATTTCTACGTTGTTCCCATTATCTCTAATGTAATACTGCTTAAGTATGAATACTGTATACTATGTTGAGTTCTAATTACCTATAGCTATACTTATTAACCTATTCCAGCATGAATTCATCATTTCTCAATTAACTACTTTTGACCTCTTTTTATCATGTGTAATAATGGCTAACATTGAGTATTTATGATATACCTAGCACAAAGCTTGTAAATAATGTTTTGTGAAGATCACTTCATTGTAGGGTATGAGGGAACTGGCCAAGGAAGTTCAGTGAACTTCCATGTGGAACTTGAAATGAATTTTCTTAGCAAAGTAACTACATCACGTTCCACTGCTTTGCATTTTTCCTTTTCACCCTTTCTTCATAATATCCCTGCATTTATATGTCTAGTGATGCTCCCTCTCCTTGTTCCATTTTCTGGTCATTTTTTGTGTTTTGTGACTTATTTCCTTCCTTTTATCCCCCAGCTCTTTCTGGTGCACTGATTCCTGGATTTCTGATCTGATTCCTTGGGCTTCTTTCTCCTTTCTTCTCTTGCCCTTTTGTCATTGGTAGCTTTTGCTGAATTGACACTATTCAGAAAGGGCAGGAGCCTTGTTGTTTGAACAGAATATTCCAGAACCCTTTGCAGGTTGGCTATTGATCCACCACGGCATGTGTTGCTGAGTATCTCTATTAATGTCAGAGAATTGTGTGTTCCAGTATCAGTACCTCTGATAGTATCTGCCTTCAAATTTATTTTACTTACTGATTTCCTTCTCAGAGGTCTTAACTGTATGGAATTCCTGGAATATCATCTAGAAGGGAAGATAAAATCCCTGAAAGGATGTTAATAGGATTGATTTATTTCAAGACTGTGTTATTTTGTATATACTACTTTCATCACGTGTAGAACACCAGTTTTATTTTTATTTTATATTACTAAAGTCATAAATTGTACTTGGGAAAAATGATATAATTTAGCTCCTTAAAGTTGTTTTAGTTTTAAACTCAGATTTGTATTTTTTCATTTAGTTTTGAAATATAGTAATTAAGAAAGAATCTAATCATTCAACTGAAGAGTGAAGTAATATATGAATGTATATGAAAACCTAAGTACATAGATTATAGAAACATACATGTACAGTATTTTTTATAAATATGAGGTATGTGTGCTTGTGTATGTAATAGTCACATGTTAATTGATTATTTTATTGAAATAAGATGTATTTTATAAATTTCCTTTCAGTAATTTTCCATTATTATTGGGTAGACTCCAACATACCTGATCAGTAAAAGTCATTGAATTTATGGATTTGTAGAATGTGCATACTTTAAACAAAATTTTAATTGTGACTATTTAGCATATTGGTATGTAACAAAGTGTGATACCTCTTACCTACTTATAGTTATTTTTTTTAACTTCTCTGAACCAATACAGCAATAGAGTTTAGTTTGCTATTGAATCTCAGTTATTTTTATAGTATAATTTTTCATCATTTCTGCCATGTTCTTTTTGAAAGAATATTGATTGTTTTTCAGCTAAATGGTACCACAGGCAGAGAAAAAGTGGTTAAGATCTGTGACATTTGATGAATTGGCATGTCTTTTGCAGTTGTGTATTTCACTAGTTCTCTCTTTGGGATGTTTTCCCTTGAGTGCTAGAGAAATTGTTATGGCATCATTCCTCAGCAGAATTATTCATCGTAGTGTGTCTGTGAGACATAGTAGATCAAGGATATATCATGGGACTTATTGTGCTTTTTGAATAAATGTGATTTTTTATGTGAAAATCTTACTTTGTTTTTATATTGGAAATACAGATATAAACACATTTTATAGCTTTGATGAACTATGATTCTGATATACAACTAATACTTGATTAA
The DNA here is from genome assembly GCA_004027595.1 of Dinomys branickii. Lineage (NCBI taxonomy): Eukaryota > Metazoa > Chordata > Mammalia > Rodentia > Dinomyidae > Dinomys > Dinomys branickii. Next base: position 7,076 of record PVLD010025057.1, on the reverse strand, counting down.
TTATTTCTATATGATGTACAGGTCTTGTTTACTTGTATTCATTTTGTGAGGAATGAAAAAATAGCACATTTGGACTTTGCTTTTAATTAAGTTGCAATGATATAGTATTATACCATCTTTAAAAACTACTAGCAAATTTTAAATGCATCGGGCACTATTTAATAGAGATGAGTGGAGTATTCAGGGCAAGGTAATTAGAGCCTCTTTGGGTAGATCTCTGAGTAAACATAGCTGGTTTCAGTATAAGAGGAGGGTAATTAAGGCCTGAAGAATGAAAACCTTTTGCTCAGATATCATTTCTTTAATATAAGTTCAGTGCCTAGAAATCCCCATGTAATCACAACTAGTCCTGTAGGTACTACTGAGTGAGACAAATTGTAATGCCTTATTCTATATCCTTGCTGAAAAAGGGAAATGCATGTGGGCTCGGAACAACTTTCAAATTAAAAACATTAATCTTTCTGCTGTTTTGTCTTTTTGAACTTTATGGTTATATATTCTTTATTTCTACAATTACACAGTGTAATCACTCTCAAACATGCACTGTACTGTACTGTACTGTGATTCTTTGTTTCTTAGATTCCAAAGCTACATTTCTAGCTATTGCCTGGATTTTTGCACTGGATCTATAATAACATCTTAAATTAAGTGACTTCAGAGTCCAGAGGCATTCTCTACTCTTTCTAATCTTCCCACTTCCACTACACATAATGTTCACTGTTTGAGTTCATAGTACCATCATTCACTTTTGATAACTTTCAAAATTTTATATCCTCAATTAAAGTCATGCCTAGTCTACTTATGTAACATTATCAAGTTTAATTTCATTTCATTCTCACTGCTAGGTGCTAGGGTTGAGGCCTCTATGTCGTCTCACCAGGATGTAAAAGTGTTGCCATTGATCTTTCTGTACTGCCTCTTTCCTAGTCCTTTCCAGCCACCAGTCAGATCTGCTTCCGTAAGAACTGGTCTCATGATTCCATTACCTCATTTAAAAGCAAATACTGGTTTACCCTGCCTCTTAACGTCTGATCGTAATTCATCCTCATTTGCAAAGCCCTTCTCAGCCTAGCCCCGGTGACCTTTTTTTACTCATCTGCCGTACTCTAGAGAAATGGAATGTTGTTTTCACCTCATATATTTTTCAGTTTTATAGGTTCATGTGTTTTCTATTGCTATGTAAGCTTCCCAAAGGCAGTTATTCTATTTTAATCTGTTACATTCACTGTTCTGTCCCTAGCAATGTTTTCTTTTGTTTGTTTGTTTTTTGATACAAGGTCTCACTATGCAATTTAGGCTGGCCTTAAATTCACTCTGTAACCCAGGCTGGCCTTGAACTTGTAGCCATCCTCCTGCCTTAGCCTCCCAAATGCTGGGACTACAGGTGTATGTCACCGTGCCTGGCATATCCCTAGCAATTTAAAGCAATGTTTGGCATATAGCAGGCACTCAAGAAATATACACTGAAGGAATGGATAAGTAAATGAATAAAAGAAAGAATTGGAAAATAATGTTTCACATATACCATGATACTATTATAGGAATGATATAGCACTTCCAAATGAGATAGAGAAAGTATTGTAACTCCCAATCCACTAGGTGTCCGATTTGCAGAGTTTATATTCCCCATAATTGAAGAATGAATTCTAAGGAACAATAGAGGTTAAGGGTAGGAAATACTCATTGAGGAAAAGATCTTTCTTCCCTAGGAGAAACAGGAGGGAACCCAGAAAGTGTTTTACCCGTGAGCCCACTTCTCAAAGGTAGTTTTCTCGAGCAGAATCACAGGCTGTAAGACAAAACTGTGGCCAACCAATAAGGTTATAAGTATAGTCGCTTAGGTAATACTGATCCAGTGGGGAAGCAGGTCACATAGCAAGTGTACTCGGAAGGAACGAGGACCTTTCCTAGGAGGAATGGGGTCAGAATGTCTTGGTCTCCCACCCAGTGACTGTTGCCTGTTTAGAATATTGATCACTAGATCATTGTCTGTCCCTCAGGGAAGTATGTAGGTATAGTTCTTCCATCTTTGTGCTAAGGCCTGAGCTTCAACCATCAGGCCCCCACCCATAGTTGTAATGTGTTCCTATGTTCTGCACGGGCTTCTTCAAGGGCCTACCTGTATGACTGCCTACAATATTTGTACATAACTTAGCTGTCTATAATAATAGCTCGGTTGTTGAACATCTCCAAGCTCAAACTTAAACTTTTCACTACTTTATTATTTTTTGTACAAAAACATATTAACAAACAGACCTTTTCACTACTTTAACAGCAAATATTGAAAAAAAAATCCTGCTTGGTGTAACTTTGTTCGATAGTCAAATTGAAAATCTGACTTGAAAATCCTGTAGGGGCTCAGAGTGAGTCACAAGCTGCAGACATAAAGGGGTGATACTTCAGTCTAAGTGCTGCTTTCACCCTCAACATATAGTGCTGTGTTAGTGCATTCAAACATTCGCTGTTGTGCTTTTGTGTGTGTGTGTGTGTGTGTGTGCGTGCGCACACGTGCACACACGCACATTTGTGTAAAATATCATAACCATGGCTCCTAAGGAAGGTAAGGTAGTGATTCCAGTATTAAAGCTAAAAGGAAAACTGTGGGAACCACAATAGAATTACAGAAATCATTGAGAAACTTGTTAAAGTCCTGAAAAAGTAAACTCAAGTGTAATTATTGGGCCTCTTATTTCTTAGGGGAAAAATATGTTTCAGTTTTTGAACTTTCCAGTGTTTGAGGATGAATTTGGAATGAATTAAGTTTGACAACTGAGAAATCACTTAGTTCACAGCAATCAAGTTTCTTTCTGACTTTTGTTTCTGAGTAAGAGTCCAGTATCATCTCAGTAAATTCTCTTTGCTTGTCCTAATGTAAGTGGATTCTGTTCATTCTAATCAAGTGATCCTTGACTGAGAAAGCATAGAAAAGATTCCAAGGTAACTTAGACAAAGGTGCTTGGTTTTAGAAACCTATTTCATTTTAAGAGCTCTTTGTGGCTACTCTGCCATCCTTTTTTCTTTTTTTAACAAAGCCAAATTCAGGTGTGTTACATCCAAATATTTGGTGAATGAGCAACATACTGATTGGCAAGGGACTATTCATTAAGTGTATTACAGCAATTTTGGGTCTCACTGGCAGCACTGGAAACATGAGTGGAACTCCAGAGAGGTGGAGCGAGACAAGCTTGATCAAGCTGGCTGGCCCAGAGGGATTAAGTACTCCAAATTCTGAGCACCAAGTCTGTATTAGGAGAGGAGCTATATAGAGCTTGTGCTGGAAAAGGCAAGCAGGACAAAGACAGTTACTTAGATATGACAAGTTTACAAGTCTGTGCATTTGGGTGGCTTTGGCCAGCGGGAGTAAGACAAGGTTCTGTGAAGCTGCTTGATGTTACTACAGCAGAAGGGCAGCTGGTGTGGGAGGGAGCAGCTGGGCCAGGAAAGGGAGGAGGGGCGCTGCAAGGAAGGTGAATTGCTATAATCGCGTGGTTAAATGACAGAACAAAGTAAGAGCATAACATTATCTGATGGGAGGGGCTCAGGGTCAAGCCCTAGGAGAGAGGAGGGGGTCCCAGGTTGGTTTATTTTTCTGTCTCAAGTGAAGGTAGGATTTCTGATACCGTGCGTGATGGGGTTAAAGGACAGGCTTCCAGGTTCTTGTGTGCAATGCACAAAGAATGGGATGTAGCATGCAATGGTAAGGGAAGAACAGCTAAGTTTAATGAATTTTAAAGGGTAAAGGTATGCTCAGAGTAAACAGGCTCATGCTGGCTGAATATTCTAGGTTTAAGGATTTGAAAATTTGCACTGTTGGGTCTTTCAGAGCATGATTGACAGAGTACTCAGTCCTATCAGTTGTATTTAATGTACATGTCCTTTCCCATAATTCACTCTGTTGTAACTAACCATGAATGTACACAAACCTTAACGAATTCCAAATAAAGAAATGTCATTGTAGGTCATGCTGGCTGTTCTTGCACCCATGTATCCTGGTTTGGAATTTTGGGATTTCCAGGGGTCTTTGTTACATTCTTATCTCTGCCTCCAGGTAGTGGGCCTTGGGACAGAGGTCCAGGTTGACCCTGAGGCATCCCCCACATTCAGGTGAGTGGTAGGGAGGGGGCCTGTGGCTTCTGATCATACTATCAATGTTACCGCATGACTGTAGTACCATGTTTTTTATTTTCCATGCAATAAATTTATTAAGATAGCTTGTTTTAATTATATATCTTATAGGGAAATAAATAATTTATTCTAAGATACTAATTTACTCTCAGTTGGTTTTTAAGGTGCACTAGTTTGGTTGATTGTCAAGCTACAATAAAAATATCCCTAAGTCTGGATCTACATTTATTTTCTTATTTAATAAAGGTCAAAACTTTAGTCAGTAAAGCAGAATATGATGAAAGTATAATGCCAGGATTCTGAGTTTTTCTCAAGTAGACATGTTTCTTAAGGACCTGAGATGGTACACTCTAGATTCATAACCTGATAAGTTATTTCTAATTTATCATTTCTAAATCATTTATAAATGATTTATAATAGATGTTTTAGACACTAGCAAAAGCCAATCAGACACATGACTTCAGTTATATAGAAGAATATGATAGACAAAGGACAGCTTAGATTTTAATCATAAAGTCAAGTGTATTCATAAGTATATAAGGCTACACAAGGAGGAGGGTGGGATTTGTTTATCAACAGAACTCTTAAGCAGAGGTATATGTTTCCATTGAAAAATAGGTGTTGATAAGTATGTAATTTCTTTGGCTCTAGGATAATTTAGGAGGTGCATATGTAATACTAAATGTTTACAGTTAAGTAAGCCTGCTCTAAAAAGCAGAGATTTGAAACATGAGAACTGAAATAAATTAAGTTCTAATTTCCACCTAGGAGAAATTAAAATTTCATGCTTTTTTTTCCAGGACTACTGAAGCAAATGTAGGTACACATGCTTTTTTCCATTTGATTAAATTTTCTGATTCTCCATAAAGTCCTCTGGTTACTTTCTCTCCTGGTGGGCTTTTCAATAGTGTATAACTTCTTTACACAAGTAATTACATTGTGAAGTGTTTTACATGATTTTTAATGACCAATAAGCCAATCTTAAGACTCATTAGGAAAAACAATTTCTTAATTATATTTATTCACAGCCCAAGTATGTTCATTAGAATATAAACATTATTTGAGATACAAAATTTCTGGCCTAGTGTTTTGTTCATAGTGGTCGCTAACAGCTGGCATTATTTTCAGGGGCAGTGATAGTGGTAGGAATTTTGATAGCTTCTATTCTAGTCACTGGCTTCCAGCAAACTTATTTTCTGAAATGTATGATGACAGGTGTTTTAGCCTATTTTACTCTAAAACAGAGACCTGTAGAGAATAAATGCATATGGAAAAAGTCACCACATAATAAGACTGTACAGAAATTACATGTTATGCTTTAACACATCACTTGCTTGGAAGTTCAGGAAACAACTGAAATTCACCATCTTGCCATGTATAAAAAGCTATGCATTTTCAGAGCGTAATGACCACATTGTAAGCTTTTAGTCTTTCTCTAATTTTTAAATTTGCCCATGGCTAGCATGTCAAAAATTCAGAATGGTCTGTCATGGTAGATCAGAAATGCAGTTAGCTGCATCTGCATTGCTCACATCATGTATCTGGGGCATAAGTGGCAGTGGGATAGTGGTATTAAAAGTATTCTTTATTCTATAGCCCAGAATGCTAAAGGAATTTAGTATATGTGCTGCTGAAGGGAGCACTAAAGGCATTGCTTTGAGATATATTTTCCTTAGAAAAGAACAAATATTTAAACATGTATAATGGTACCTTTATCCACCAATGCTTCTGTTTGCAAATAATTTGGTTTTCCAATAGAAGTGTTTGACAAAATTTTGTGTTTGTTTGTGAACTCTACATCAGGTGACAGACACAACCATGACCATCTTTCTCACACAAACACAAATGTGACATCTTTTCCAAAATCATAGAATAAATCAAGTTTGTGAACTTAGGAACACACACACACACACACACACACACACACACACACATATACACATATATACATACATACATACGTACATACATACATATGTACTGAGGATTGATCAGACCCTTGAATATCTGCAGTGGGGATGACCAAAAGTAAAGAAAAACAAAGAGACAAATTTCAGGGTACAGAGGGACAGGGAGGAGTTTGCCTGTAGTGGACTGGCTGGCCTACCTCCGAGGCTGATTCACATTCATTGGCTACCAACAAGTGCAGGAGGAGGGGTAGCATATGATTCATGGAACAGCAACTATAGAAAGTGGGTGGATAAGAATTAAGTTAATGAGGAACCAGATATTCTGTCATCCCAAATGCCTGTATTTTGACAGTTGTCCTTTTGACAGATGCCATCTTGGCTCGAGTGGGGTTATTAGTATTGAGCCCATAGCCAGGGGGCACAGGGTCTTCCTCTGTTCCTGAAGCATGACCTCAGGACTGGAGGGGGGCCTTAAATCACATAGTCAGGCCCCCATAATCTATTACATAGCCTGGACCCAAACATCTATACATAAATACAATCTGTTACTCAGGGTAGTTCCTCATCTGTGGTGTCAGAGTGCTGCAATGCAATGGAATTAAGCTTCTCAGATAGCCTCAGTTCCTCTGGTGAATGTTCCTATCATTGCACTGTCATGCTAGGTGGTCGTACATATTTATTAAGGAAAGACTTCATGACAGTTGTTACTATTATAACCAAACTATGCATCTATTAGTTCAGTCATTCCTATAAGACTCAGATCATTAGTACACATTAAGATCTTTATTTGTAATTATTTCATATTAAATGCATTCAAAACTGGTTTTTATAGCACCTCTCAATAGTATTTTCACTATATTTTTAAAGTATTATTTAACTTTTATCTGGTTTGAAATAGTATTCATGTCATTCAACAAATATTTGCCAGGTAGAGAAATAAACTTTGAGGCTAGAAGTTGTTGTCAATTACTATTCTTCTTGAAAAGCAGTAAAACCATATTACTGACATCATGTTTTCACTAATGGGGCAAATTTTTTTTT
>PVLD010025056.1:0-24361 GCA_004027595.1 Dinomys branickii | reverse complement strand
TTTCATTGCATCCCACAGATTCTGATAGGTTGTACTTGTGTTTTCATTTATTTGTAGGTAATTTTTAATTTCTTCTTTAACTTCTTGTGTGACCCATTGGTTATTCAGTAGGTTGTTGTCTAATTTCCACGTGTTTATGTGGTTTTTGGAGTTCTCTTTGTCATTAATTTCCAATTTTATTGCACTGTGGTCCGATAATGTGCATGGGATAATTTGAATTCTTTTGCATTTAGGTAGATATGCTCTATGGGCTAGAATGGAGAAAGACCCATGTGCAGCTGAGAAAAATGTGTATTCTGATGCTGTGGGGTGGAACACTCTGTATACATCTCCTAAGTCCATTTGTTCACACTCTTGGTTCACGTCTGTTCTTTCTTTGCTGAGTTTCTGTCCAGTTGACCTGTCTCTTTGCGTCAGAGGGGTGTTTAGGTCCGCTGTTACAATAGTGTTATTAGTTATTTGATTTTTTACGTCTGTCAAGATTTGCCTTGTAAAGTTAGGTGCTCCATTGTTTGGTTCATAAATGTGTAGGATTGTCACCTCTTCCTCTTGTAGCTTTCCCCTAACTAGTATGTAGTGGCCTTCTTTATCTCTTTTGGTTGTTTTTGGTTTGAAGTTTACATTGTTTGCAAACATAATAGCTAGCCCTGCTTTTTTCTGGGGACCTGTTGCATGGAGAATTGTTTTCCAACCTTTAACTTTCAACCTGTGGATTTCTTTTTGAGTAAAATGTGTTTCCTGTATACAGCATATCGCTGGATTGTGCTCCTTAATCCACTCTTCCAATCTTTTCCTTTTGACTTTTGCGTTGAGGCCATTTACATTAATGGTTATCATGGTTATATGTTGGCTTATTCTAGTCATGTTATTTACTTGAAGTTTTCCTTCTTTTGCTGACTGTTTAATTACTTGTTCTGTTTAAGGAGTTATTTCTATCACTGTTCTTGGGATTGTAGTCTCTTTTTTCTCTGTCTAGAATATCTTTTAGTGCTTTTTCCAATGCTGGTTTTGCCCTGATGAATTTCTTCAGTTGTTCTTTGTCGTGGAAATATTTTATTTCTCCATTGAATTTGAGGGATAATTTTGCAGGATACATCTGTCTGGGTTGGAAGTTGTTTTGTCTCAGAATCTGTAGTATCTCGCTCCAAGCTCTTCTTGCTTTCATGGTTTCCGTTGAGAAGTCTGCGGTGATTCTGATGGGCTTTCCTTCATAGGTGATCTGTTTCATTTCTCTAACAGCTTTTAATATTGTGTTCTTTTGCTGGATATCTGGGATCTTGACTATTATATGCCTGTGTGTGTTTTTCTTTGGATTATGGATCATTGGGGTTCTATATGCCTCGCTTAACTGAACTTCAGTATCTTTTACCTTGTTTGGGAAATTTTCTGCTATTATTTCAGCAAATATTCTTTTTATATCGTTTGTGAGATCTCCTGCTGTTTCACGCACTCCTATAATTCGAATATTGTTACGTTTTGCTTCATCTTGGAGCTGTTGGATTGACTTTTCTTGTGCCTTTGATGATATCATGAGATTCTTCCTTTCATGCTCATAAGCTGCCATGCTGTCTTCAAGTTTTGAAATTCTTTCTTCGGTTTCATTTAAACGGTTTTGCATGCTTTCAGCATTAGTTTTCAAATCCTGGCATTCTCTTTGGACCTGTTTCATTCTTGGTAATTCATTCCTAAATTGCTCTTGTAACGTTTCCATTTGTTTCCTATTTTCTTGTATTCTTTTGTCTATTTCTTCTCTATGTGTACGGAACATTTCTTCCATCATTGTTTTCAGCTCGTTTTTTGTCTGAGAAATCATTGCAGGTATGTGGCTTATTTCTGCTTTAAGCTCTTTCATGGCCTGTTGGAGTTGTTTCATTTCGGATGCAATCGTTTCCTAACTTGCAGGTATGTGGCTTCCTGGTTCCCCTGTATCCTCACATTCAAAACTTGTTCTGGGTGGGGTTTAGTTTTGAGACTGCGTTTTGTTCCTCTGTTTTCCCATTTTTGGGTATCACATTCAAAATGTGGAGCTGTAAATTCCCCAGACAGTTCAGCAGGCAAAGGTCTGCTGCAGAGGCTGCTCCAATGATTCCTTCTCTTTGGGAGAATGTCCCTTAAGCTGTCTGCTGAGATTTCTGCTTCTACTCCCTACCCCGAGACCTGGCTGGGACGCATAAACAGCTCGCCGCCCCAGGGACCTTGCAGGCAGGCCACTCAGGTGTTCCTCCCTGGGTGGAGCTCCTCCCCCCCTCACAAATCCCGTCAGGGCGCCTAGCTAGCTCTTCCTACCCGAGGGATCCTGCAGTCTTTAAAGCTGCTTGGATGTCACTTGCTGGGCAGAGCTTCTTCCCGACTCAGGAAAAACCGGTTAGGGCACCCAATCAACTGACCCTTGGAACGTGCAGACAGGAATGCCGTTCAGATGTATGTCCTTGGATCGAGCTTCTTCCCGACTCAGAAATCCTGCCAACCACAGCTGCCACAGTTCGCGCGGTGCCGGCTGTGGGGGCGGGACTCTGAGCGGGATCCCGGACCGCTGCCCAGATTGGCGCAATCTGCCCCAGTAGCGCGTTCTCTGAGTTTGCTCTGCTCCGCCACCTCCAACAAATCCTGGTTATAGCCCCCTCTGAGCCGATCCGGTTCAGGAGCTGGAAGCGTCCGTCCCGCCACAATCGCTCTCTCGGCTGTACGCAGATTGAGCCGAGCTGCGGCCCAAGGGCAGCACCGATCCCTGGGGCTCCCAGCTCTCAGGATCTGCCCACTTCTCGCTGCTTGGCTTGTCCAGCAGGCCCTTTAATGCTCAGGCCGCGGAGAGCAACCCAATCAGTTGGAATTTTGCATCCACGGACCGGGGCACCCGTGCGCAAAGATCGGTCTCTGGGAGAGTTTCCCTCTGCTGCTCACCTGGTCGCCTTCTTCCCGGAAGTCCTCTTTTGATCATTCTTGGTTTGAAGTTCATGTCTGCAAACAGAGTAACTACTCCTGCTTTTTTCTGGGATCCTACCACATGGAGTATTGTATTGTTTTCCATTCTTTGATTTTTAGAGTACAAGTTTCCTTTTGCATTAATTGTGTTTCTTGTGTACAGAATATTGTTTGATTATATTTCTTGATCCACTCTGCCAGTCTGTTTATTTGATTGGTGATTTGAGGCCATTTACTTTAATGTTATAACTGCTATCCATTGGCTCACCTTTATCATGTTATTTCCATACTGTTGTTTTCCTTCTTTTCCCCTCTATTTAATTGCTTGCTGTACTTCATGGTTCCTTTCAACTGATGTTCTTGAAATTGTGGTTATTTTTTCTTTTACTAGAATATCTTTGAGTAGACTTTGTAGGGTTGGTTTGGTGGTTATGAATTTCTTCAGTTGTTCTTTGTCATTGAAGTATTTCATTTCCCAATTATTGCTGAAAGATAGTTTTGCAAGGTACATCAATCTGTGTTGGAGATTTTTTTCTTTCAGGACCTGAAATACTTCTCTCCAAGCTCTTCTCAATTGGATGTTTGTGTTCAGAAGTCTGCAATGATTCTGATGGGCTTTCCTTTATAGATGACCTGTTTCTTTTCTCTAACAGATCTCAATATTCTGTTGTTTTGCTGAATTTCTGCAATCTTGATTATTATATTGTTTGGGTGTAGATTTATTTTGTTGATGGCTAATTGAGGTTCTACATGCCTTACTTAACTCTATGTCAGATTGTTTTACATGCTTGGGAAATTTTCTGCTGTTAGTCCTGCAAATAGTCTTTTTATGTCATTTGTGTTGACTCCTGCTGTTTCATTAACACCCATCAATCTTACACTGTTTTATTTGATCATTTTCCGCCTGTTCTATTCTTATGTACTGGTTCTTTATTATTTTTAAGATATCTTTCCTTTCATGATCATTAGCTTCAGTGCTGTCTTCAGGGTCTGAAAGGCTATCTTCAGTTTATTCAAGCTGTTTTGCCATCTTTTGATGGAAATAGTAATTTCTTGGATATCTCTTTGAATCTGTTTCATGCGTTTTAATTTTGTTTTTTGTTTACCTATAATTTTTGTTCAAGGTTTCCATCATTTTTCTGTGCTCCTCTATTTTTTAAATATGTGACTTCTGTAGATGTGCTGAGCAATTCTTTCATTGTGGTTGTCATTTCTTCTTTTACCTGAGTGATTAGTTCTTCTCTAATTTCTTCTGTATCCTGATGGAGTTGTTTCTTTACTTCAGTTGTTATCATTTGAGTAATTTCAGGTATGTGACTTCCAAATTCTCCTACGTTGATGTCTCCTGTAATTTTTATGGGTGATGTGGAGGTCTGAGTTTGCATTTTGCTCCTTCATTCTGTCATTTTCAAAGATCTCAAGGTTCACCAGGGCTCAGTCTTTCTCGCATGATGGCGGGGTGTGTGGTGCAAAGTCCCTCCCCTCCTGAGAAGCTCACTAAACCCTTGAGTTTCCAATATACTCACCTTCCCTCCACAATGGTGGGGGCAGGGTGGAGTGCAACTTACCCAAGCTCCTGAGCTTCCCCAGGGCTCAGCATCACTCTCTGGACAGTGTAGGTGTGGCTGAGTGCAGTGTCTACTCTCCAAGGTAGATCACCAAAGGACCCCAGTTTCCCAGGGACTCCTAAAACAGTGGGGGTGGGGAAGAATGCAGTCTTTTCGCTCCTGGGGGGGGTCCCCAAAGGTTCTGAGCTTACCTGGGGTTCAGCATCACTCTTGTGATGGTGTGCAGCCTTGGGCATGGCTCACCAAGAGTCCCAAAAATTCCCAGGGCTCCGCGTGTCTCTTGTGATGGTGTGAGTTTTCCAAAGCTGTCTGCAGCTCAGGGTGGCTCCAGTGATGGTGTGGGGGTGGCATGTGACCCACTGGGGCTGTTGAAACTTTCCAGGGCTCAGCATGGCTCCTCCAATTGCATAGCTCCAATATGTGGCTCAGGCACCCTCACCATTGATTGTCTTTTGTGGTATCAGGAATCAAACTCAGGGCCTTGCACTTGCCAGTCAGGTGCTTGAGCCACTGAGCTGTATTCCCAGCCCTCTCCATTAACTTTGAAAGATAGTCTTGTCAAGTACATTAATCTGGGTTGCAAGTTGTTTTCTTTCAGGACTGGAAGTATTTCACTCCAAGGTCTTTACTTTAGGTTTTGTGTTGAGAAGTCTGCCATGATTCCTTATTCACTTTTCTTTGTAAGGGTTCTGTTTTCTTTTCCTAACAGTTTTTCATATTCTGTTTTGTACTGAATTTGTGGGATCTTGATTATTATATGTGGGATCTTAATTATTATATTATTATATTATATGATTATTATATTATATGGGTGTATATTTATTTTGGTTATGGCTGTTTGGACTTCTGTATGCCTCATTACTGTATGTCAGATTCTGTTTCCATGCTTGGGAAATTTTCTGCTATTACTTCTGCAAGCAGCCACTTTTGTTATTTGTGTTGACTCCTGCTTTTTAAATGACACTTATCCATCTTATATTGTTTTTCATTGCATCACCCTAAAGCTGTTGAATTGTTTCCTGGTTTCTTGTTATATTTAAGAGAACTTTACTTTTGTGTTCACAAGCTGGAATTCTGCTTTCAAGGTTTGAAAATCTGTCTTAAGTTTTGTCAGCTTTCAATGGAACTTTTAATTTCCTGGTTATTTCTTTAAGTCTGATTCACACATTCAAATTCTTTCCTATATTGTTCTTTCAAGGTTTCCATCATTTTCCTATGTTCCTCCATTAAAAAAAAATCTATGTCTTCTTTAGATGTGCAGAGCAATTGTTTCATTATGGTTGTCTTTTCTTATTTTTTACCTGAGAGTATTTCTGATCTGATTTTCTCTATAGTCTCATGTATTTGTTTCTTGACTTCAGTTGATATCATTTCAGAAATTTCAGGTGTGTTCCTTACAATTTCTTCTATGTCAGTGTCTCCTGGACTTGTTCTGGGTGGGCTGTAGGTCTGAGATTTCATTTTGTTTCTTTGTCTTCTCATTTTCTATTTTACAACAACTGGGCAATTTCTATCATCTTGTCTAGTGAAGCTCGGTATCTAATGTTCCATTATTATAATATCTTACACTTAATGGTTTAATCATTCTTGCATCTTTACATTTGGTAATCTGAGCAACTTCATTGAAGGTAGCAATATGTAATATAACAACCACTGTTAATGCCCATTATTCTGTTTTGAAACACTTTATCCTTTTTGTTTTTGCTTTGTTTTGTTTTTTCCTATGTGGTTGTTCTTTTGTTATTTTTTTATTCTCTTTAAAATAAAAAAAGTTATTTTTTCTGTGCTGATCCTTGTGAGTTTTTGTAGTAGTAGTGACTTCACTAGTATGAAGGCCTCTGTAGGAAAAGGGGTAGAAAAGAATGAAGGGGTATTTGAGGGATTATCTGAAATTGGTCTCTGGGTTTGGGGGATTATATTAGAACAAGAAAAAGAAATGGCGAAAAATAATAGGAGAAAAAGGAAAAGAAAATAAGAAAAAATAAAAGATCCAAAATATAATATAAAATATAATTATATTAAAATAATAAACGGAGCAACCCCCCCCACCTGTTTTTCTTCCATGTTTTTGTCCATAAGCAGAGCTATTGTTTACTAACTTACCATCTGTCGGCTTGTATTTTGTATTTTTCCACCCCGCTAGTCTTGCCTGTCCATCATGTTCGTCTTAGTCTAGGTCCTACTGTGTGGCTGTCACTCCCCTGGTGGCCTGATCCCATAGTGTAGGGGGAGGGACCAATCACCTGGGTTCCTCTAATAGAGCCAGTTGCTGAGTCCCAGGTGCTTCCTGTGCTGGCTGCTCATCCCACGGTGTAGGGGGAATCTATCATTTCATCATGGTGAAAACTTTGGAAATCCCTTCTAGTTTTGTCAAATGTACAACCCTACTTATTGTACTGTGCAATAGCACACCAGCCGTCTTGCTCTGATTTAACTACTGTCACTGAGTAGTCATTGATATACCTTACCCCATCCCTCCTCCCTCACCCTGCCTAGCCTCTGGTAACCATCATTCTAACATATTACTTTAGAATTTTTATATGAGCCTGCTGTGGTTTGATCACATATATACCATTTCCATTTACTGATGCACTGTTTTCGTGCATGTCCAACTTTATGACTCAGAGGATCAGATGATACCCATAGGGCACAAGAGAAAGTTACATGAAGAAGTTGCCCAAATGTTCCTGGTTCCTTCCTCAGCTGTATTGCCTTCTGTCTCCCAGCATGCACCTATAGCCCAGCAATTATGTATATGCTCTACCATGGGATATAACATGATCGGCTGTCAGGAAGAGAAGACTAGGGCCCAGGTTAGAGATGATTCTTGTCCTAGTTACTTTTCTTGCTGCTACTGAGACAGAATACCCAATACCTAAAATTAAAGGAAGAAAGATTTATTTGGCTCACAGTTTGTAGCATTCTTATTGGGATAGCTCCAAGACAGGGTGGCATGGCAGGGAGCCATTGCAGAGGAGAAACAGTTCATCATGGGCAGAAGGTGTCAAGCAACAAGTGATGATAATAGAAGCCCTCTTTCTGTCTCTTATATTCTATCCAGGCTACTCATCCTTAGGGCAGGTAGCTCTCACACCCTTAATGCTAGCATTACACCACAAATCAATCGTAGCAACATATCCTTGATGCCAGCAATACATTCATTAGATCAAGCCATCTCCAAAAGCCCCTTCTATGACCATGTGAGGCTTTGGGGGAACATCTAGATGAAAGCCATCACAGCTGTGCACATTATGCAGGTACCACCTGCAAGTGGACAGCTGCAACATTGCAGCCTATTTCCAGTGCTTTTCTTTTCTTTTTTTTTTTGGTATAAGGTTTCACTATGCAATTCAGGCTGCTCTTGAACTCACTTTGTAGCTCAGGCTGGCCTTGAACTCATAGAAATCCTCCTGCCTCAGCTCCCCAAGTTCTGGGATTATAGGAACACACCCAAGACTTTTCTGAAGGACAGTGTCAAGGGGAAATTTTCACAGTGAGGAGAACTTCAGGCAATATCCCTAGAAATATGTTTTTAACTGTAAGGAAAAATAGTCCAGATGTGTGACTGTAAGCTCATGGAGTGTAGCCAAACATCTGGACATATGGTCAGAAACTTGGAAGGGACATGACTGGAAAATTGGTGATAAAGACATTTGCTGAAGAGTTATGTTAATAAGCCTCTCCACATAGGCAAGGGATATAAAAATATTTGTATCTCATATGAATGCTCACCAAAAAGCAAAAGAGAACTTTTACAATCAAGTGGATAGGATGACCATTCTCTAGATAGTAGTCAACTTTTTTCTTCAAATACCCCAGTTATTGCCCACTGGGTTCATAAACAGAGTATCAGGTGCAGATTATGCATGGGCTCAGCAACACAGGTTTCAATTAACCAAGACCAATCAGCCTATAGCCACTGCTCAATGCCCAATATTCCAGGAACAGAGACAAATGCTGAGTATCTGATATGGCACTATTCCCTAGGGTGATCAGTTTGCAACCTAGTAGCAGGTTGATTACACTGGACTGCTTCCATCACAGAAAGGCACAGACATTTATTCTGGATATGAATTTGCTTCCCCAGCATGTAATGCTTCTGTCAAAAATACCACCCATGGACTTATAGATGCTTTATCTATCATCATGGAATTCCGCATGACATTAATTCTGACCAAGGAGGATATTTTTTGGCCAAAGAAGTGAGGCAATGGCTCATGCTCACAGAAATCACTGGTCTTACCATGTTCCTCATCACCCAGAAGTAGATGAACTGATTGAAAGATAGACTGGGCATTTCAAGATGGACTTATGGTGCTAGCTAGGTACCAATGCCTTGCAGGCCTGGGGCAGGGTTCTTGAAAAGATTGTACATGTTTTGAATTAGCATCCACTATATGGTACTGTGTCCCCTAAAGCCAGGATTCATGGGTCCACGAATCAGGGGTGAAAGTGAAAAGGTATGACTGATCATTAACCCCAGCAATCCACTAGCAAAATTTTTGCTTTATCTTTCAGAAGCCTTCTGGTATGCTGGCTTGGAAGTGTTAGTTCCTGAGGGAGAAGGCTTGTACAGGAAGGACAACAATGATACCACTGAACTGGAAGCTAAGACTTCTCCCTGGTCGTTTTGGTCTCCTCAGGTCTCTGAACAAAAGAATTAAAAAGACAGTTATGGTATTGACTGGGGTAACTGACCCAGACTATGTAGAGAAAATTATTACTCCAAAATGAAAGGGAGGAAGACTATACTTGGAGTGCAGGAGATCCCTTAGGACACCTCCTAGTCTTACTATGCCTTGTTGTTAAGGTCAATGGGAAACTACAACAATCCAACCCAGACACATGGCAAGTGGCCCAGAACCTTTAGGAATGAGGGTAAATATCACTGCACCAGGAAAAGAACCAAGGCCTGCTGAGGTGCTTGCTGAAGGCTAAAGGAATACAGAATGAGTAATAAAAGAATGTATTTCTGAATGCCAGCTGTAGCTCCATGATAAGTTACAGAAACACAAACTGTAATAGTTCTCTTCCAACATGCTTCCAAGGTAAAATAATGTTAATAGACATAATGGTGGTTCTTAAGTATTGTTCAACCTATATTATAATGTTCAACCTATATTATAATGTTAGAAGTAACCATCACCAAAACAAAGTTTGCCTTCCATTCTAGGGAGGGAATTAGTACATTTCCATTTAGTTGGGAATGGATAGTTGTGACATGCTAGGCATAACTGTGAACTGTCTTTGTATCTGGAGACTATGACTTAAGGAAATGTGTCTGTTATCAAGTTGACAAGGGATGGATTGGGACAGTTGCCTGACTGTGTCAATTTGAATAAGAAACACCCAACTAAGTTAGATCAGAATAGTTCTGAGTGTGGCTTAAGGGATTTTCTGAAGATAGAAGAACCCTGGGTATGAGAGGCACCCACCAAGAGGCTTGTCATCTGATTGGAATAGAAGGGAAGTGAAGAAGGAAGGCTGTTTCTGCTTCTTCAGAGGCACTCCGATCTTTACCTTCACCTTGGATAGTGTCTCCTGCCTTCCAGCACAGACTGTTCAGTTTCTTAGCACAGATCCTTCAGTATTCCAGCATAGACCCTTCAGCCTCATGATGTGGGCTTGCATGGGACTCTACAGTGAGCTTTAGGCCTTTGACTGGATCCTTCAGATCTTCAGTGTGCAGACAGCCTTTTTGCACTCTTCCTCACCTGACTACATAGGTAGCCATTGTAAGACTCTCTTACAACTACTTGTATGTATTTTTGGGTTGCATTAAATCTGTTTCTCTAGTAAGCACTGACTGATGTAGCAGGATGGTTGTATCACTTTAGGCAGAATTATTAATTTATTATTATGTTTATTTAGAGGTTAAGTATGGTTTAAGGAGACGTCGTATTGCCAACAGGTGGATTTTGGTACTTAACTGTGGTATGTCAAGTTTATTGGATTAAAATGTCTAGCAGGATTAGTACAGTACCATTTGGGTGTGTTCAGGTGGATCATGGAGGGTGATCTTGCGTACTACATGTGACCCCTGGCCCCTTCCTTTGTATTACCTTTTCCTTGTTCTGTTTCATTATACATGAACTACGGAGCTTTGTTATACCACACTCTTCTGCTGTAAATGCTATGTTGGAGCTGACTATTGACTGAATACCTCAACTATGAGCCAAATTAAAGCTCTTCTCTTTTAAATTGTGAGTGTTCAGTGTGTCCCAGTGACATGAAAACTAATACAGAAAGAAAGCTGACAGAAAGGTTACTCAAAATGCGTTAACAGAATGGGCATAATTAGCTGATTCTTTTTGTTCTATTAGAAATTCCATGTAGATCATGCTTGGATTTCAAAATCATAGGGAGGACAGAATATGGTTAGGTACTTATTGTACAATTTTAAAATGTGTCAACTCTAAAAAAATGTTTTGTCTTGCTTATTGTGAGGAATATGAGAGATAGCTGACAAAATAGGTAACACATTAAAAAGAATTAATCTAAAATGTTAAAATCACATGAAGACATAGAAGACCGCTCACTTATGAGTAACGTTGTTCTATTATTATTATTGTTTTTATTTCCATCTTTAGAGTGGTGGTGGCACTGGAGGTCGTAGGGATTTTGAGGGAGCTGGGAGGAAGATGTTTTTGTTTTCCTAATTATATTAATGTACTGACTATTTGCCATTTTCATATGCAGTGCTTGTCCTAAAATGCATGTATAGAGAGGGCACTGCTGTTTCAATAATGGCTGGTTTGAATCCCTACTCACCCCTCAGTAGCTGAGTGCTTCTGAATATGCCCCAACCTTTATGAGGTTTAATTTCTTTATTTGTAAAAGGAGGATAATAATATCACTCCTTCTGTGCTGTTCAGAGGATCAAATAGGATTCTTTCATGTGTTGGTCTAGTTCACACATGGAAGAATATTATTATTTACAGGCACTACATGGAAGGGTCCGACCCTGTATTATGTTTTTCAGCCTTATGTTTGTACTATTGAGTTTGCCGTGAATATTCCAGAGCTGCAAGAAATTAAGACATTATAGTATAACATAGTTGTTTAGAAGTAGAAATACCACGTTGAAAATACTTTGAGCATTGTTCCCAACTTTTTGTCTTAAATATAAACCAATATCTTAGGACACAATAATAGTGCTTCTAGTTTGTTCCTCCTGGAGACATTCTTCATAGAATGGATTGGTGTCCATATATATTACACAGCTGCAGTTGAACCTATGCAATCACCTCCAGAGGATCATCTTGGCTCCAGTCTGTTGGATAATTGCCATTTGGATGACTTTTACTTGGATAATTTCCCTTTGTCTTACTGTGGGACTCATAAATCCATACATACGGGGACAGATTTTAGAAAATAGTATTTACCCAAGGTTGGTTGCAATTTTAAGATACTTTCAAAGGCTGATAATGTTTTTAAACTTTGAAGATACATTTGGAATCTGGATTATTTATATATCAATGAAAAGAATGCATTGCTTATCCATCAACTTGTTCTAAAATGTTGAGGTCATGAATAAGAATGTTCCACACTCCGTAAAATACTTCTCCTGAAGTACAAGTTAACTGGAAGGTAATACTATTAAATATGTGGACTTTTCTTCAGTATTCAACAGAAATGTAATTCTTTGTACTATAGAATGAGAGAGAAAATGACCCATTTCCTTCAATGTATGTTTTATTTATAATATTAAATGTTTATAAGAATACGCAGAGAAATGATTTGCTATTTCTTTTATCTCTTGTTCATCTCTGATTTTGTTGCTTAATCACAGAAACCTGATGAATGGCCTGACTTGTTATAGAATAGTTATATTCCCCAGAAAATATCGTGTGCTGACTGTGAGTCAGAAGCATTCAGAAATGAATATACAGCTGCATACTATTCCTAGAAATAAGAAACAATGTTGAGTCAGCAGAGAGACTTAGAGATGGTTTCTGCAGGGTTTCCAAATTTCAGTAAAATAGTTTTACCCTGAATAATGGGACATTTAGTCTTAGCCAAAATGCTACAGGGAAATCTCTTACTTCCCATAAGGAAAACAACTGTTTAAGTAAATTATATAATTGTGCAGTGCAAATTTGCTTCTTTTTCATATATTATAAATTCAATTCCATCCAAAACTGAGACCATTGCATGATTTAGGCAAGTTTAGTGTTCCTGTTACCAGTCTTCTTGTTGTAGTTACATCTAGCCTACCTAATATGAAAGAAAGAAAGAATGAATGAATGAACTTGTATATTTCTCTTCCCTAGCTTCTTAGGAATTTAGTTTAGTCATACTAGTGGATGTATATTTAATTATGTTTTGGAGAACCGGTCAAAAAATGTTCTCAAGAACATTTAGCCTGTTTTGAAATGAAGAGCATATGAGGGAAGGGTAATTGTTTCTTTGCATTAATTTTATTTTTCTCTAAGTAAGAAGAAAAAATTTAATACTAGGATTAGAGAGAATCTGTAAAGCCTAAGTTATTACATGTACCTTTTTATTGTTTCATGATGGTTTTCTGCCTTGAGAGGACTGAGATTATGGTCTCACTGGGCTGGCTTTTGTGAGGCAGTGCAGAATGTTCTTTATCTTGTCATGTTGGCAAAGGAAAATACTCCTGTGCCATGACTGCCAGAATGATGCAGCACTTCTGGGAAAAGGGATTATTGCTTTATTAAAGATGGGTTGGGTTGAGTGATGCCAAATGTTGAATGGGGTTTATTCAATACCATACAAGCACAGGGGAAGAATTCAATTTATTTCCGCTGTGAGTAAATGAAAGTATTGACAAAGAAGGAAAAAAGTGCAAATGGCAAATAATATTTTCTGGATCCCAAGAGACAAAAAGATGGAGTCTAAAATAAACTGAAAACTCCTAAGGAAGTTATATAATTTAGAGGAGACAACGTGGCTGAGTAGAGGAGAAGACTAATTGAGAGCTACTCAGAGAATTTCAACTAAAACACAAGTTATTGGAAGAAAGAGGAAGAATATACATACTGAAACCAAAGTCAATCTGACCTAAGAGACTAACAGATCAAGTCAAACATAGATAAAATGCTTAATAAAATAGCCAGCCAGCCCACCTGGTTGCTGGTGGGTCAGTGGATCAGGATGTCCCAGGAAAATTCCACACTTGGAATCTTAAAAGAAGAAGAAGAAGAAAAAAAAAAGGATATGCTAAAACAATGTGGCTAAATCAAGCCATACAGGATAGACTTGAGATATAAGGTCCCCTGCCTCTCCTGCCTTCTTCCAAACAGAAGATGCTACAGTCTAGCAGTAAATTCTGCCAACATGAACTTCCCCCTCCCTTATGATTGACTGGTTTTCCTTTATTTCTTTTTTCTGTCTTTTTTCCTTTCCTTTCTTTTCTTCCCATTCCTTCTGTGCACCAGAGTGTTAACTGGAACCACCAGGAACAAGATTAAAGGCTACAGGGGTATTTAGTAAATGGAATAGCTAACCCCTCACCTATGACCTGTGATTGGAAAGGCACAGGGAATTAAAAGCTCTTTACCTTGGGACTACACAACCCTGGGCTGTCCCCATGCTGCTGGAGGCTGGAGCAGAAAGGCACCCCACAGAACTTGTCCATCTTGCCTGAGGAATTTAGGGGCTAAAGAGGAAGTGAGTGACCATGACATTGAAACTTGTAAAGCAATGAAGGGGAAGTTAGCAACCTGCCTTGAGAGAAGAGTAAGAATTGGGACTGAGCAGCCTTGGACTCTAACAGCAGGAGCAGAGGATCAGATCCTATCACAGCATCCCACCCCACCCTGCAGCAAATGACCTGAGAGGACAGAGACGCACCAGTGGGAGAGGAGCACGGAAGGCTGAGCAAGGACCAGGAAGAGCCAAAAGTGTATGATACTGGGAACAGCCCACTGCTTCTGTCTGAAAATAATACAGCGACCGGGAGGGAGATACCACCAAGAGAAACAGGGTAAGGAATGGGAGGCTACCAAGGGATCTGCAGAAAATACTGGCTGAAGACTCTGGCCACAGGCCCCCACATCCAGAGGCCAAGATCAGCCTCAAATCCAGCACAAACTCTACTCTTGGCAGTATTATCTAGTAGTTTGGACTCTCAGTGGACACCAGGGGAAGTTTGTTTTCTTGTTTTATTTTATTTTTGCTGGTTTGTTTTCTGCTCCTTTTCATTTTTGGAGTCTTTTACCTATATATTTGCTCTAATCTATTCACCTTCTTTCCCCCTTTCCTCAATTTACCTCTCTAAACATAATCATATTTTGTTATAAGTGAATACTCAAAGATATTCTAGGCAGAGATAAAAATGACCACAACTGCAAGAACAACAGAAAGAAACCACCAAGCAAGGCAATCAAATAGGGGGGAAAAGTAGGAAAGCAACAGTAGGAGAATAACATGACAAAGATAAGCAAATACATATCAGTTATAGCTATCAATATAAGTGGCCTCAATTCACCAATCAAAAGAAAAAGACTGGCAGAATGAATCAACAAACGAGAAAAACAATATGCTGTTTACAAGAAGCACAGTTAACTCAAAAAGACATCCATAGACTAAAAGTCAAAGGACGGAAAGTCAAAGGATGTTACCATGTAACAGGAATCCAGAAAAGAGCATGGGTACCTAGCTATTCTGTTTGCAGACAATGTGAATTTCAAACCAAGAATGATCAAAAGAGATAAAGAAGGTCACTGCATGTTATGGGAAAGCTTTGAAAGCGGGAGATTGCAATCATAATTAGGTATGCACCAAATACAGAAACACACAACTATATAAGAAGAGTATTAATAGACATAAAAATGTCAAATGAGCCATAACACAATTGTAATGGGGAAACTTAATACACCATTAACACAAATAGATCAACCAGACAAAAAAATCGGCAAAGAAATATTAGAAGTGAGCCAAACCTGTGAACAAATGGACTTAGGAGATATTTACAGTGTTCCACTCAACAAGATAAGAGTATACATTCTTCTCAGATGCACATGGATGTTCTCTAAAACAGACCATATACTAGCCCATAGAATATGCTTAAGTAAGTACAAAAGAATTGAAATTATTCCATGTATATTATCTGACCATAGTGGAATGGCATTGGAAAGTGATGGGAAAAGAAACCACCAAAACTCCATAAATGCATGGAAATTAAATGACACCCTCTTGAATAACCAATGGTCACAGATGAAATTAAAGAAATTAAACAACATCTACAATTAAATTAAAATGGAAAAACAATATGCCAGTACCTGTGGGACACAATGAAAGCAGTCCTCAGAGAGAAATCTATAGTAGTTAAGTCTCACATCAGGAAAACAGAAAGAACATAAATAAACAAGCTAATCTTGCATCTTGAGCTTCTAGAAAAAGAAGAGCAAGTGAAACTCAAAGTCCATAGAGTCCATAGAAGAGAGGATATTATAAAGATCAGGGCAGAAATGAGTACAACTGAGACTACAAAAACAATACAAAGAATTAATGAATTACAGAATTGATTCTTTGAAAGAATAAATAAAATTGATAAACTCTCAGCCAATCTTATAAAGAAAGTAAAGACAAAAATTGATGTGAGGAATGAAAAAGGTGAAATTACTACAGATCCTGTGGAAGTTTGGAACATCAATACCTACTTTGAAAGTCTTTACTCTCAACCCATACTGTCATGTGATGGAAAACACAAGAAATGGGACAGATTCCTTTATACATGTGTGGTATATGTGTACATTAACAGGTGAATCAAGAAGATTCTGAACCCGATATCAGTCCATGAAATTAAAAATGTAATTAAAACCTTATCAACAAAGAAAACACAGATTCTGAAGGATTCACTACTGAATTCTATAAGAAATTTAGAGAAGATTTAATACAAATATTCCTTAAAGTTTTCAATGAAATTGAAAGGGAAGCATTAGTCTCTAACTCATTCCTGGAGGCAAGTATTTTCCTTATAGCAAAACCAGAGAAAGATTCAGTTGAAAAAGAAAACTACAGGTCAATCTCCCTAATGAACATAGATGCAAAAGTCCTCAATAAGATAGCAAATAGAATGCAACAAATCATCAAAAAGATTATATACCATGACCAAGTGGGATTCATCTCAGATAATTCAACATATGCAAATCAATGAATATAATACACCAGATCAGTAGAGGAAAAGACAAAAATCATACGGTCATCTCAGTAGATGCAGAAAAAGCTTTTGACAAGGTACAACACTTATTTATGATAAAAACCCTACAAAACATCAGAATGGATGGTCTGTATCTCAATCTACTAAAAACCATCTATGAAAAACCAACAGCCAACATGATACTAAATAGACAAAGACTGAAAACTTTCAGTCTATAATCAGAAACAAGACAAGGATGTCCACTATCACCACTGCTTTTCAGTATAGTTCTGGAAACATTAGCCAGAACAATTAGATAAAGAAGAGAAATAAAAACAATGATAGGAAAGGAAGAAGTTAAATTATCATTATTCATAGATGACATGATACTTTACATAGATGAACCCAAAAACTGTACCAAAAGATTTCTAGAATTAATAAGCACTTCAGTAGCATAGCTTGATGCAAAGTCAACTGATGGAGACCACTATGAAGCAGCTCTGAGCAGGATTTAATATTAATCAACTGGCTTTTCATATTTATGCATGAGTTTCCCCAAGGCCTAGGCCCTTGTCTGGAGATGGGCAGCAGACTCATAGTAAATGAACCACTATGAGCTACTGGTCCACACTGAGGCCTGTACTGGCCTGTGAAATTGGGATGCCTCAAAGGACAAAGGCCGCAGCTGGGGACGTTTGGCTCCAACCCCAATTAACTAAAGGGAGACTGGAGCTGCAGGGCTATTACTCCTATAATGAAGGCATTCCTGGAGATAACATAGTTCTCCTAAATGAACATAATGTGTTACCTGAAGAAGTCCTTAAAGGGACGCCCAAGTCCTGCCTAGATTCCTGCATTTTCTTCAGTATTCCCCTCTTTTATCTGAAAACCTAATAAATATGGGCTGCCTAGAGAGGTTCTTGGTCTAAAATCTCAGAAACTGCAATTCTGTGGGAGGGTTTGGAATCTCCCAGAGCCCTAAAATCATTTCATTTGTCTCACTGATTTGAGGCTTCACTGTCCACTCCTTTGGGTGACTGTGGGCCTGATCAACTTGCAATAACTTAGAGATATTAATAACATCATAGTCAGTACTCAATAGTATTCCTATACACAAAAAACAAACTCACTGAGAGAGAAATTAGGGAAACCACACCCTTCACGATAGCATTCAAAAAGAGAAATACTTTGGAATCAATCTCACAAAGACAGTAAAAGATCTGTATTTGAAAATTAAAGTACTCTAAAAATGAGATTGAAGAGGCTATAAGAAAATGGAAAGAAATCCCTTATTCTTTGGTAGGAAGAACCGACGTAGTGAAAATGGTCATACTCCCAAAGGTGTTATACAGATTTAATGCAATCCCAACCAAAATACCATTAGCATACCTAACAGAACTAGAGAAAACATCCCTAAAATTCACTTGGAACCACAAAAGATCTAGAATAGCGAAGGCAATCCTGGACAACAAAGGCAAGGCTGGTGGCATCACAGTCCCTTACTTAAAATTATATTTCACTGCTACTGTGATTAAAATCAGCAAGGTACTGGCAAACAAATAGGTCAGAGGACCAGTGGAACAGATTAAAAGACGCAGACACAACTACAAACACACTCAGCCACCTTATTTTTGACATGTTCACTGGAAGAAAGATAGCCTCTTTAATAAATATTGCTGGAAAAACTGGCCCTGTACATGCCAATGACTAAAAGTAGACCCATGTTTACCATCATGTACTAAATTAAAGTTAAAGTGGATCAAATACCTAACTATTAAAACAGAAACACTAAATCTACTGCAAAGGAAATTAAGTAGGAATCTTGAAGACATAGGTGAAGACAGACAATTCATGAACAAGAATCAAACTGTGTGGGAAATACTTCAAAGAATCAACAACTGGGATCTCATCTTATCAGAAAGGTTTTACATATCAAAAGATATCACCAGGAGTGAAAACAGAACTAACAGACTGGGAAAAATTTTTGCCAAGCGTCCCTGAGACAAAGGACTTCTATATAGAACATATGAAGCATTGAAAAAAAAATCAGACCTCCCAAATTCAAAGATCTAACCCCAAAATGGGCATCTGAGGTGAATATTCATTTCTCAGATAAAGAAATACAAACTGCTTATAAATGTATGAAAACATGTTTGACATCACTGGTCATTGGAGAGATACAAATTAAAACAACACTGAGATACTATCTTATTTCAGAAAGAATTGCTACCATCAAGAATTCGACCAATAACAAATATGGTGGGACTGTGCGGAAAAAGGAACCCCTCTCTGTTGCTGGTGGCGGTGAAGACTGATACAACCACTAGAATAGCAAAGGCAGTGGACTAGTGTGGAAATTCCTTATAAAAACTAGAATTAAAGCTTCCATTGGACCCAGCTATTTCCCTCTGGGTCTCTTCCCAGAAGAATTAAAAACATCATAGCACAGGGATATATGTGCATATATGTTTATAAAAGCACAATTTGTAGTGGGTAAATCTTGGAAACAACCCAAATGCCCATCAACTGAGGAATGATAAAAAAATGTGGTCTTTCTGTACAATGGGATACTACTCAGACATAAAGAAGGGTAAACTTGAGACGTTTATTGGTAAATGGATGTAACTTGAGACCATAATCATAAATGAAATAAACCAGTCTCACATGTGTAAACATTGTACTGTCTTCCTGGTATGGGAAACTGAAAGAGTAAATAAGTTCTAAAATGTACAATAGATATTGTGAGATATGGAGAACAGAATAGCTGAGACATGACAGTTCTAATGGTCTGATGTATTACCTGTAATTTTGTTTCTTTTTATTGTTTTTGAAGATTATTTTATGAATGTGCAGTTATACTATAACCCTTTTAATTTCCAATGTTCAAAGTATTTTAGGACTTCTCATTAAAATAGCACCTTTCAAAATGTGAGGCATGGTCTTAAAATATAAGCATTACATTTATTATAAAATATTTTATGCCGTTTTTGTGGTTTTCTCTGGTAACATATAGTGACTCTTGTTTGAATTTGTTAACCCATTCACCTTATAGCAGATTCACACAGGAGACTCAATATTTTTACCTATCTTTAAAAATGGCTCATATAAAGGAAGAAAAGCTTTTAGTTTCTTCACTGAACAATGTAATACTTTTCTACAAAGTGTCATCATTTAATAATTCAGATGGCTTAATAAGAACTTGTGGAACATTGAAAAATTACTACTTTTATTATTAATCAATAATTATCTTCTTATGTCTCATGTCATTTATATTATAAATTTATACTGTGTCATTTTAATGTAACAGATGGAGAAATTCAGAGATACAATGGTGTGAATTTAGAAGCATAAATTACAACAATAAATAAGGTTAACTTTGGAAAACTATTTTTGCAGTACCAGGGATTGAACTCAGGACTTTGCACTTGCCAGGCAGGTGCTTATTCCACTGAGCTATATCCCCAGCAACCGCATGGAAAACTTTAAAGATATAGAATTTTCAATTGGTCATTTGTATATCTTTTACCATATGCTGTAATTCGCGAAGGATTATCATAAACAAACTTCCAGTGGCTAATTGGTATATAAATTATTGTTTTATAAATAATGGTTGAGAAGTTAGCAATTTTAGTGCATTGATTTAGTGATCTGATAAGGTATTATAAAGTGGTGAATAGTTGTTTTACAACTTTGGAAGTGCTTTAGGAATAGACAGATATGCACAAAAGTCATGTAAACTTACTCGAAATATTTAGGCATCATATTTTAAATTGAGAGGCTGCAAGATTTAAAGGCTAATCAATATGTAAAACTAGATATGTTCTGAAAAATTTCTTATTTATTTCACCTGAAAAGGCACTCTGACGCTGATGATATGCCCCGCAGCCTCCTCTATTTGTTATTTCTTCAAAGTGGCTCTTTCAGTTGACACAGGCAAAAAGTTTCCTCGCTATCTTTGAACACTGCTGGATATGTTTCTCTGATCTTCAGAGTATATAGATGGGTGTTTCCAGCTTATTGTTGTGCTAACACGAGTTACATATTTTTCTAAAACAGAAAACTTCAGTAATGAATAAATGAAGTCTCTACTTCTTGTGATGAAGAAGGAGAGAAACCTATACAGAAGTGAAATTTTTTCCTTTAGTGTAGGTGGAGCAGGAGTCTCTTTTGTGTTCCTCCCTCAGTGTCACGTGGCAGTTTGGTACCTCTTTTTATATTTGGAAGTACATAATTTCTCCTAATGTATGATGCAGCCAGGGAGTGAACAGAAACCTACCATCAGTAGCAAAGGTACTTTTGTGGAGGATAAAGAATTTTTTCCTAGGGAGTAGTAGGAGGTGAAATGACCTCAAATAATGGTGTTATTCAATGGGGACCTATTCTGCTTTAACTGAGGTGATTTTCTCATTTTTAAAGGAAAAGTACACATAAAAAGGAATGCATATAGTTATTTTATGGATTAAAATTTCATTGAAAGCATTTCCTCCCTCAAATATTGTAGAGGAGAAACCACACAAGATCAGCACAAACCTAAGGCAAAGCCAGAAATTAGAATTTTCAGAAGCTCTGACTACTGAATGCAGGATTTATTTTGCAGACCTTCTGGTAACCCCGGCTATAACTGTGCTTCCACAAGAAGCTTGGAGAGTGAGGAAAGCAGTCCACATGGTCCCTTTATGTCATAACCAGCATTTAAAACTGATTTCCAACTTGGGGCGCAAACTTTTGTTCCAAACCTGAAACTTGGCATCAGAGCTCATGTTCTTATAGCCAGTTTAGATTTTTAAGCAAAAAAGCTAATTTAAAAAGTCTCTGGGACAACAAATGACTTAAAAAATATCATTTTAATGATTTAAGTGGAAACAAACCAGAAGTAGCTGGATTAAGTTTCTCTTAAAATATACATGTTTAGCGACTAAAAGGAAAAACTGGCTGAAAAAATGCTCCCTGTTTTTTTTTCCTCCAAAACTCCAAATAGTTGAACAATTGAGTAGCTCAGAAATCTCAGATTGGGACATCGTTGTGGAAAATATTTCTGGCAGTGAAAGTACTTCTAATAAAAGAATGAGAAGAAAACTCTTTAACAATGAATTTTAAATGTATGTGGTTTTTAAATCTTAATGATAGACTGCTAGCCCTTAAAGGTACTTATTTCATTTAAGATTTTTTTTAGAAATCTTCAATCTTCTTCAGTATAGGAATTTTAGACAGAATAAAGAAATAAGTAAATATGAGAAAAAATGGTAATGATTTTTCTAGATACCATTTACTGTCATTCTGTTTCCTACCTATTTCTAAGGATCTAAGTTTTCTTAGCCACTATAAACATTACATGCAAATGAGAGAGGTTAAGAGGACCAGGTCTTTACACACTGTGGGTTTGAATGATGGTTAAAAGTTTAGTTAAAGAAGCATGTGCATGATGGGGAATGAAATCTAGTAGGAAATTGAAGTTAGTACATAGGCAGGAGTGTAGACGTTGTTTGAAGTTGAGAAGGCTCAGTAAATAATGCCCTTCTGTTTTTTAAAAATATTTTCAACTGAGGAGTTAGGGCAGATGGGCGATCAAAACCCTATCTTAATATTTCCTAAAGATTATATTGGAGATTGTGGTTTTACAGTAGATAGGAATAATGGCCTTCCACAAAACAGAGTCTAGAGCTAGGCAGCTTTCCCCACTGTTTCACCAATAGCTCACGAATAGGCAGGATCACCTATGCAGGATCTCAGGTGCCCCATACTGTACAGAGCTTGCAAAGGTAGTGTGGTTTGCTTTCTGCAAGCAACTTCCTTCCAACAGAAAGGGGAAGAGAAATGAGCCAAATGTGCCATTTTATTTTGCTTAAAATTTCCAGTCAGTAAGTCTATATCTCTCTCTTAGGAAGAGGTAGTAAATTTTTGGCGAGAACCATAGAATCTTACTTTATTGGGCTCTCTTCACATAGAAGGAAACATCAATAGTAGGAAGAGTGTTTCTTTGGGATTTTTGTTCCTTCAACCTAGTTGATCTATAGAAGGATTATTATCTTCTCCTAGGGAAGGAGAAGATTTGATTGTAGCAGTGATTTAAAGAGTACTGATAGTGTTTAGGAGGTGAGGGCCAGAGTTGTTAAAGATCATCCAGGGGCCATGTCCCATACAAGGAAGGTTGGCGGAAGGTAGCTGGTTGGATTATGTCTGATCCATGGGATGGGAAGGAAAATGGCACTAAGTTAAGAGCATTCTTTCCATGCCTTCATGAGTTTATTCTCTCAGTGCAAATCACTGCTTCTTCATGAATTTTCTCTGAGGCATTGTTGGCAACATAGACTTTTACTCCCAATAGGCACTGAAATGGGCCAGGGTAGCAAATCAACTAAGTACAAAAGTGCTGTGTACCCAAGGCAGAAATTTCACTATAGTTCTCATAAAAAGTATGAGCTACTGTGCCAATGTAGCCTAGAAATTATAAAATAATATCAAATAACTGCATAAAGATGTTTTAAAATAAAAAATCAGAAGATGCTGTACATTTCAACATGAGCAATGTATTAGTCAAGATTCTTCAGAAAAAGAGAACCCATGGGAGTCCTTGTTTCTGTTTCCCAATCTCTGTGTCTTTCTCAGAAGATTTTGAGTTGGATCACATATTTTTCAAGGCTGATGAGTCACAATATATGTCCACCAGCAAGCTGGATTATCAGGAAGTTGATAGTATAATTCACTCAGAGATGAAATGCCTGAAAAGCTGAGGTCAAGAGTACTTGTATAATGGCCAGACTCTGAAAGCTTGAGAAACAGCAACATTGATATCCCAGGGAAGGAAAATATGGACATCGTAAGGCTAGAAGATACACCATACTTGCCCTTTTTTCTACCTCTTTGTTCTGACAGCCTTCAGCAGAATAAAAGATACCACCCACCCTGGTGAGGCTGGATGTTCTTTATTCAGTCTGCTGCAGTTATTTACTGATCTCTTGCAAAAACACCTAGACGTGCTGTTGTACCAGTCATCTGGGCAGCCCTTAGCGTAGGCAAGTTGATATATGATATAAATAATCACAAACCCTTTCACAAAGTTCTTGGGAAAAAAGTGATAAAGATGTTTTCTCAAGTTAAAAGTACAGAAAAATTAAAGTCAAATATTTCTTCTTTTTTTTAAAGAGAGTAGTAAAAAAAATAGCAAAATACCAACATCACAGAAATAAACAAAACAAAGCAAAAATATTAAAAATGATACAGGGTTTCAAAACAAAATGATAGGAATTAACAGTGGTTGTTGTATTACATATAGTTATCTTCAACTAAGTTGCTTAGATTACTAGGTGTAAAAATAGAAGATTGTTCAAACCATTAAAGTGAATAAAAAGTAACTATTAAAGAAAATATTAGAGATGATACAGAGTTTCACTAGACAAGATGGTAGTAGGAATTCACCAATGGTTGGTCTTTTGCCTATAGTTGTCAAATCAGTTGCTCAGATCACCATACATAAGCATGCAAAATTGGTCAAAAAATTAAGCATTAAATGTTCCTTTCAATAAACCATTAGACATCAGCAATAGTTATCTATCCTTCTCTACAGAGAGAGAGAGAGAGAGAGAGAGAGAGAGAGAGAGAGAGAATATATATATATATATTCCCTTCCTTCTTTTTCTTATTTCCCTCATCCCTGCTGTTCTTCCCTTTAAGCAATTTATTTCCCTTTCATAATATTTATTGTACATATTGGATTTAGTTACTCTTTCATGTTCTTACCCTAGGGAGACAATATGATGTTTAC
>PVLD010025055.1:0-24376 GCA_004027595.1 Dinomys branickii | reverse complement strand
TATTTCTCCATTGAATTTGAGGGATAATTTTGCAGGGTACATCAGTCTGGGTTGGAAGTTGTTTTGTCTTAGAATCTGTAGTATCTCGCTCCAAGCTCTTCTTGCTTTCATGGTTTCCGTTGAGAAATCTGCTGTGATTCTTATGGGCTTTCCTTTATAGGTGATCTGTTTCCTTTCTCTGGCAGCTTTTAATATTGTGGTTTTTTTTTTTTGGATATCTGGAATCTTGATTATTATATGCCTGTGCGTGTTTTTCTTTGGGTTATGGATCATTGGTGTTCTATATGCTTCGCTTAACTGAACTTTAGTATCTTTTAGCTTGTTTGGGAAATTTTCTGCTATTATTTCATCAAATATTCCTTTTATATTATTTGTGAGATCTCCTGCTGTTTTACACACTCCTCTAATTCGGATATTGTTACGTTTTGCCTCATCTTGCAGCTGTTGGATTGACTTTTCTTGTGTCTTTGATGATATCACAAGATTCTTCCTTTCACGCTCATAAGCTGCCATGCTGTCTTCAAGTTCTGAAATTCTATCTTTGGTTTCATTTAAACGGTTTTTCATGCTTTCAGCGTTAGTTTTCAGATCCTGGCATTCTCTTTGGACCTGTTTCATTATTGGTAATTCATTCCTGAATTGCTCTTGTAAGGTTTCTATTTGTTTCCTATTTTCTTCTAGACTTTTGTCTATTTCTCGTCTGTGTAGATGGAGCATTTCTTCCATCAATGTTTTCATCTCGTTTTTTATCTGAGAAATCATTGTGGGTATGTGGGTTATTTCTGCTTTAAGCTCTTTCATGGCCTGTTGGAGTTGTTTAATTTCGGATGCAATCGTTTCATATCTTGAAGTTATGAGGCTTCCTGGTGCCCTTGTTTCTTCCTCTTCAAAACTTGTTCTGGGTGGGGTTGAGTTTTGAGACTGCGTTTTGCTCTTCTGTTTTCCCATTTTTGGGTATCAGATTCAAAATGTGGAGATCATGTTTTAATTTGATAACCAGGGGAAATTAAATAAGCTGATTTTGTAGAGGTTTCAGTCCATAGTCGGGTGGCTGCAAGGCAGGGTGGTACAGCAGAGGGGCACTGCAGAGGGGAAGCAGCTCAGGGCACAGCAGTGGAAAGCAGAGAGAGTGACATGTCACTCTTCACACTGACTTGTGTCATAGGATTTTTCAAATTCTAAAGTGGGATAGAAAATACAAAAACATAATCTTTTTTGTTAAAAAGATACTGTTAAAAAGAGGCAAGGGAAAAACGTTGACTATACAAATGGAAATGCGAATTGAACTCAGAGCTCACAGGAAGAAACAACTTGTGAACTACTATTTTCCTGGGATAATTGTTGCTTTAAAACTCAAGAATTCACCATGAGCTGCTCTTGTCCAATACCTGTAACCCTGGATTGACAACTGTCATTTTCCTTAGCAGGTAAAGAAGTGTTTCCTTCTTTTGGTTGTTTTGAGCTGCTAGAGCTGTTGCGGTAACAGAGAACCAGGTCGACGTGAACGCACAGACCTCTGAACGAGTCACAGGAAATGGCACAAAATCAGACCCCTGTTCTGGACTTTGGTCTAACGGCAACATTTAAAATCCAGGTAGTGATTAAAGTAAAACCTCCTTGTTTCAAGAAGCTTATTCATTTTTTTAAAAAGCCTAATAGTAACTGAATGCATTTACAGTTCTGAATAACCGTATGTATGGTCTACAGTAAACAACCTGAACGGTCATTCTAAATGAGTTCTTTATATTCAGCCTCCGGAAACTTGTAATTACATTTGAGGCAGGACATGTGATACCAGAAGATATAAAGCCACGTAGCCCCAACTTTCACTTGAATTCAATGAAGGCAACCCAGCAAGATCAGCAGAACACACACGAAAATCGCTGCCATTAATCATCTCTTAAAGTGGAACCGAAGAAAGCTTTTCCTTAAAAACAAATAGACTTACTCTTTTTTCATTAGTACCAGGCTTTTGAAATAAATTGTGATAAGGTTGCACTTTCAGCAGCAATTGCTCTTCCTCTCTTACATTTTTTATCTTGCTCGGTCATTTTAGGAAATTATAGGCATAAATACTGTCGCAGCACTTCATTTTGAAAAGTATAAGCCCAAGAAGAAACTTGGCAAAAAAAAAACAAACAAAAAAACCCTCTGATTTTCATCAACTCTGAAATAAAATGTGAGTTGTTCCAGTAATTTCTTCCCATCTCCAGTTCTGAGGGCTTGCCTTAGGAATAGATGTACATATCCAAGGAAATGGCTACACATTTAAAGATGAACAAACTTTGAATAAATAGCTGTGCTATAAATGTATTTATGTTAGCAAAAATATGACAAATTTGAAACAGTACCATTTCCACATGGGTGGAGAGCAAAGAGTTTACTAATAGTTTTACCAACTACAAAACATTTTTATCAATTTTTTCATTCTTTCCTATTGTCATTCATTTAAAAAATAGAGTCCCCGTTAGTTTTACAATGAATGTCAATGAACATCAGGAGCCTGACATTTCTCATTCCAATTTAGGAATAGTTATTCAATTTATCTTGACATTCTTGTGATCTACCTTCTGACTGTTTAGGCTAGAATTAGGTCCAACCTGATTTCTTTCTGGTTTTGGTTCTCTTGGGTTATGTTAACCATGAGTGAGATCAGCTCTGTCCTTAAGAGCCTGGGACACTGGTTGGTGTGGTTGAGCTGGAGAGCCCTGGGAATGGCTGAAAGAATCACACAGAAGGGCACGGCATGGCCACTGTCAACCCTACACGTGGTACCCAATGGGACACAGAGACTGTTCACCAAACATGCATCTCATTTCCTTGTCTCTTTTTAAAAATTTAAATTAATTTAAAATATATATATGAAAATTGAATATATATGAAAATGCACATATTAAAATTGCATATGATGTTTTGTACATATATATTGTGTGACGTTTAAATCAAGTTAAACATATCTGTTTCCTCAAATATTTATTGTTTCTTTACAGTGAAAACATTCAAAATGTTCCTAGGTTTCTGATAGACACAGTACATCATTAAGTATGCTACTAAACTATGCAATAGCACACCACAACTTTTTTGAAGTACTTATCCATTAATAGTACAAAGATTAATAACAACAAGAAATACCACTAAGGACTGAGAAACAACTTCTTAAAAATACAGAATGCTTCATGAATTTGCGTGTCCAACTTGCATAGGGGCCCTACTAATCTCTGTATCATTCCAGTTTTAGTGTATGTGTTATCAAAGTGAGCACCCAGAACTTCTTATGCCTCATTTTTTTGTGTCTGTTGTTTGCACATGTCTTTTTTCTCTATTTTGTCCAATTTTGACCTTTTGCATTTTCAACCATTTCTTTAAGGACCCAGATCCAATCATTTTTCTTCATTAAAGCTTCCTTACTATACTTCATTCAGCCCCCGTCAGAGGTAATCTGTTCTTCTTAAATTTCTATTTGTTATTCTCTTTCTTTTGTACTTAGCTAGAAGTGTGTTTGGTAGTTATTTTCCCTAGTATTCCTATTAATTGCAAATTCTTTAAAAATAACATTGCTTCTCATTTATCTGAGAGTGTTTTCCTCTCTTTCAGACAGAAGATGACAGATGAACACTTGACAAAGTTGGGAGGAACTGCATCAATACTGGTGACACACCTTTGGTATATGGATTTTATTTTTGCCTATATTTCCTCCCCTGTCTCCACAAATAATACAAAATGGTGAATATCCACATCAAGACTACATTTACCATCAGTGAGCGCTTGAACCAAAGTGAAACAACTGAGGCTCAGACTTAGCTCTTTATGTTAGACCTGTGGCACTGATTTTCCCAGTGGCATTTGGGAAGTCACCAACACAGACATAACGTCACTGCAAACAGGGAGGCCAAGCACAGCTGTGAGAAAGCAAGCCTGTGTTCAGAAGGAAATATCCAAAATAATAGAATGGAGGGTCTAGAAAATCACTGCTATGAAAGCCTTTTTTGTGGTCTCATTTTCCCCAAGGTTGCCATGGTATAAAAGTCCTTCTTTAAGGAGATAACATAAAAAGAAATAAGTGGTGGTGGGGAAAAAAGTTCATTCTTGTAACGGCCTTGTGTGCTCTTTGGCTATTTCAATGTAATGTTTATCTAATAAATAGCATTTCAGTACTACACAGTAAAGCTGTGTGTGCTCCTGTGTGGAAAGGCTGGACCTCCTTCAGGTCTTGCCGGTCCCCGACTGCTGAAAAAATTCTTTTAATGAAAAGAGACGCCATGACTGGAGTTGGTACCTGTGATGCCTGCTTAGCGTTTTCATGCTCTGAATAGTGTGTAAGTCTTCAGATGGAATCAACAGGTTTGTGTGTGCATACAAGCACACATGAAAAAATATAACTTCCATATGAAGTGAGTAAATAGCCCCCAGAGCATGCTCTTTTGAGTTGTGATTCTGTCTATGCCATGGCTTTCTATACTAAATGGTCTAAGAGAAAGCTGTAATGTGTACAGGTACATCTGTATAATAACAGAGGGGATATTCTGATGTCAAAGTGTAGAAAGGAAGATTAAAAGGGGCTGTGAAGTTGAAAAAGAATGCTAATTCCGGAACATAGGAAACAAAACCTATGTCCAATCACCTACTTAAAGCCTTAGACAGCCAGTTCATTTGGTCAGTGTCTAAATTGTTTCTGAAATTGAATTTCAGAGACATAGTCCCTGAGCTGTGTTCTTTTCCAGTGGAGGAAAAAGTTTCAAGAGGAATAAGCAGGATTTTTAACATGCAGAGTGAAAGGATGACCGTGGGAGGGTGAGTCAAGTGAAGACAAGTTAAGAGGAATAAAATGTAGTCAGATAAAAATTGCCTCAGCTCTACAGAGGAATACGTGATATTGTCTGTTCATGTAATCTGTTTCTGTAAACTCAGATGGGAATGTTATGTGTCTCTACAGCAGTGTTCCTGCTCTGACAAGGTCTGTGCACTTAGTTCCTGGACCCAAGAGTTTCAGAGTGGAACATGGGAAAGAGAAACTTGAAAGAGAGGATTTGGTGGAAGTGTTGTCATTATCAGTCTGGGATTCCTAAGGAACCCTTGCATAGTCATTCAATCATTTCCCTCATTTAAAAACTATTCAGTCTCTCCTGGGAGCACAGAAACGATAGGTACCTCGAAATGAACAGGCCCAGTTCACTGAGGAACTCGAAATGACTCAGGTTTAAATGATGGGACCTAAGAGTAAGATGAATTTGCAACATGGCGGAGGAAGGAGGTGATGCCCCATTTATCCTGCAGCTGGATCTTATTTTAATGTTCATGGATGGGAATTTATGTGTTTTTGGGAAATAAACAGTGTTGACGTGATTGCATCATTCTTTCCTAGAGGACTGCTCCTCACTGGCGCGGGGAAGAGCCTTTGTGGCCTCCGTAGTTTCCCTAGTTCTCTCTTCCCTGGGACCTTCCTCCTTTCCAGCAATTTTCCTCTCAGTCTTTTCAACAAATATTCCTGACTTGTGCTGTTCTTCCAGAATTCTGTGAGTCTATTGTAGTTGAAGAACCTCTTTCTTTCTTGTAAGGTGTTAATGTATTCCTTTTTTTTTTTTTTTTTTTTTTTTTGCTCAACATTTGCATTGGACCAGCACAGTTTGAAGTCACCTGCCCTATGCTTGGAGGAATGCTCTAGTGCTAACAATTTGAAGAGCCACGCAGGCCAGGAAATGAATCACTAGGGGTGCTCTGATTGTGGTCAGACACTACAGCTTCTGCCTACAGCTAGAAGAACGGGGGCTGACCCATAGCCTGGCTCCAGGAGCAGCCAGAGGGCTTGAAGATCACGCTGAGGTACATGGATTCTTAAAGTTCAAGTTCTCGCCCTGGAAACAGGGGAAGAATCCTGTGAATGTCTTACATAGCACCTCTTCAAATATTCCTTTTCTACTTGTGTATGTTTTAGCCGCTTGCTTTGTTGCTGGGACAAATACATGATACCACAACTTAAAGAAGAAGTTTATTTAGGCTCACAGTGAGAGTCTATGGTCCTCTGGCTCCAAGGTAGAAATGGCAGGGTGAAAGGGCTTGGGTGGAAGGGCCAGCTGCTTATGTTGGTGGCAGCCAGGGAGCAGGGAGAAGCCGGGGGCAAGATGTACCCTTTCAGATCACGTCCCAGGGACCCACCTCCAACCACATCCTACCCTTTAGCAGCAAGTCGGCTATAGGGCACACATGATCCAATCACCTTGCAAACACGTGAGGCATTTGGTCCCATTTCAGACCTAAACCATAACAGTGTGTGTTTTTACTTCATTATTTAAATGAACAAACAGTACACTTGACTTTTTTTGGGTGTGCGAACCTACTAATCCTCACACTTGCATAGCTTTGTGTCATCACTATCACACAGTACGTCACGGTCCATCACTCTGGCTCAGGCCCCTCCCCTCCCATCTAACCCTGGGCAAACAGTGATCTGCTTCTTTGTTACCATAGTTACACATATGTTTTTGAAGACGTCACATAAATGGAATCATATGAAAGAAGGAAACATCCGTTCCCTTTTTTTTTTTATTTTTTCCGGGACCGGGGATCGAACTCAGGGCCTTAGTGCTTAGCGGCAAGCACTTAGCCCACTGAGCTGTACCTCCAGCCCAAATGGAATCATATGATATGTAACTTCTGGAGACTGGCTTCTTTCACTCCACACAAAGGCCTTTGAGATCCATCCAAACTGTATCAGCGGTTTGTTCCTTCTTATTGCTAGCTGGTAGTCCATGGAACACAGAATTATTCATTCACTCACTGAAGAACATTTGGATTGTCTCCAGTTTATGGTGACTGTGAATAGAGGTGGACACATTTTCATGTGAACATAAACTTTTATTTACCTTGATTGAACAACTAAGAGGATATAGTGACATATCAAATAATAAACAATTGTTAAGAGGCCGCCAAGCCATTTTCTATTGCTCTCGAGTAAGTGATACTGTGGAATTGGATCATCTGGAGTTTTTAAACTCACCCATCCGAAAGCAAAGCAAAGAGTCATTCTTTCCTTCTGAAGCACTGTGGACATCTGTCCTATCCATGTTTCATCCCAAGCCCTAGCTGTGAACCTTGGGGAAGGCAGGCGCTTTGTGTCTTCCTTCAGCCCGGTGGCCTGGCTTAGCGTTGAGCCCAGGGGTGTGTTGCATAGATGGAGCATGGGCGGGTGTGCGGAGCAGCAGAGCCCTAGGAGAGAGGTTTCACCTGCCATCAAGCCTCGTGCTGATGTGTAAATAAAAGCATTGCAGCCACTGGGCGGTTCCTTTCGCCCCTCAGGGGCAGGGACTCCG
Source organism: Dinomys branickii (assembly GCA_004027595.1). Taxonomy (NCBI): domain Eukaryota; kingdom Metazoa; phylum Chordata; class Mammalia; order Rodentia; family Dinomyidae; genus Dinomys; species Dinomys branickii. Next base: position 17,069 of record PVLD010025055.1, on the reverse strand, counting down.
CCTGCCCTCAGCTTTCTGTACCCTGACTCTTGTCTTCCTTTCTTTATCCTCCTATCCTCCCCCTGGGAATCGCAAAAGCTGGGTGGGACATGGCAGGCGGGGGCACTGACTGGGCACGCAGTTGGGCAGAGCCCAAGCCCAGGGCAAGAGCACAATTTAGATTCTGTAGTACAGCCCTTGGGTGTATTAAGTGTTCAGCTGGGACAATGCCCAAATCCTTGCCCTCGAAACAGCATCAGCGCGATAAGGTTGAACAAACTCACAGCGCTCCTGTTGGTTGTCTTTCTCCTCTGCTCAGTCTCCATACCTGAAACAATTTCTTCCTCCGGAACTGCTGTGAGCTCAGATTAGCAAGCATCAAACTGACCCTTTAATTGCACACAGCAAGAGGTTAAGTAAATCTTAGAAGAAGCTTTTTCCTAATCATACAAAAAGCTGTACTTTGTTTATATTTTTAGTACATCCTACTGTGTTAAAATCCACTAAAATGAATTCATGTTAGTTATACAGAGAACGCGTATACATTTCAGGTAATTTTGGCAAAGCTTTTAAAAGAATCTACTTGTGCGATTCAAATTCTCCAGTACCACAACCCTAAGTCACTGCTAGCATAATCACAAAATAGAAAATTGATATATGTGTGAAGAACATAATGGGCTCATACCAGATGAACCCTATCACTACAAAAAGAATTATGGTAAAAGGCGAATAGCACTTGGAGAGCCGCAGAAGACTTTGTCCTATCTTGCATGCCCACCCAAAAGCTAGATTTCTCAAGCAAAATTCCTGTCCCTGGAGTTGGAGAAGTTGGACTGAAACTCCTTGTGAACAAGTATTTCCACCTTCTGGTCTGCTTGTTGGTGGATATTGCTGGAACAGCATCTCACATGGTCTTTAGCACTTCTGCTGTTGGTCTTTGCGGAAACAGGAAACAAACAAACAGAAAAATGGCCACTTGTCCTATTGAGTGAAAACAAAACACTTTTTTTCTGGTACTGGAGATTAAATCCAGGTCTTTGCACTGAACTGTATCTCCAGCCCCTTTAATTAATTAATTATTTTTTTGGGATAGGGTCTCACTAGGATGGTAAGTTGCACAGGCTAGGCTTGGACTGGTGACTCTCCTGCCTCAGCCTCCCAGGGGGCTGGTGTTATGGTTTATACATTGTGTCAACTTGGAGAGTCTAGTGGTTTGACTGAGTGACTCAGCAGGAAACCAGGGTGCTTACTTTGTACACATCCTGAGCCTGTGGAAGAGGAGGGCATGGAGATTATGTGAGAGCTACACGCCCCCTGGGTGGGGGTAGCCTGTTTACAATGTAAGGGAAGGAAAGAGGCTGCTTCCCTGCCATTCCTCCCTTTTGCTGGTTGTTTTGCTGTGCTCTGTTGCCATGAATGTTTGCCCTCTGCCATGTGCCACTCTGCCTCAGAACCAGCCAAGTATGGACTGAATCCTCCACAAACTGTAAGCTAAATAAACCTTTCCTTCCTTCATTTTGGGCATTGGGTATTTTGTCTCAGCGACAAGAGAAAAGTAACCAAGACAGCTGGTATTACAGGCATTTTCCTCTGTGCTTGGCTTGAGTGAAATCTCATTAGTCCTTTCCTACATCCATGGCATGTGTCTTGGTTACTTTTGTCTCATTGCTGAGACAAAATACCTGGTGCCCAAAATTAAGGAAGGAAAGGTTTATGTAGCTCACAGTTTGTGGAGGTTTCAGTCCATACTTGGCTGGCTCCAAGGCAGGGTGGCGCATGGCAGAGGGCAACTGTTCATGGTGTCGCAAAACAGCAAAAGCAACAAGAGCAAAAGGGGAGAAGTGGCAGTAAGCAGCCTCTCTCTCCCTTACATATGCAAATTATCCACCCCAGCGTGGGTGTAGCACTCACATCCATGAACCCCAGCCTTGGACTATGGATCAGTCATAACTCTGGAAGCCTCCTCATGACTGCATGAGGCTTTGGGGGTACATCTAGACACAAACCATAACAGCATGTGTAGAATGACTCCACCCTGACCATCCACCTCAGGCTAACTCTCTTGAAGATTTACCCACCTCACTCTTCAAGTTTCTTCCGTAGCAGGGACTTGGATTGAGTTTTTCCTGTTTCAAATTTTTAAATTCCCTGCCCAGTGAATGTCCACGGTCTCCTTGTTAGAAATGCCCACTTTCTCTGCTGGAGAGAAGAAGGTATCCTGGTTGCATATCTCTCCTGTAACATTTAATCATTTTTGACTTTCATTCTTATTAGATTTTCCCATGTCTTTTTCTCTTTAACAGACAGAGTTCATCCTGGCCCTGGGTGTGTTCATCCCATTTTCATCTCTTGATAAGCATTTCTTAGAAGGAGTGATTCCCATGCAGTGTTCATTGAATGATTGAATGTATTTATCCAACATTTAGTGAGTGCCATCTACGTGCCAGGTATTATTCTACACATGGAGGCAATCAACAGAGAAGCATGCAGGTAAGATGTCTACCCTCAAAGAGCTTATGCTGTGGAATGGAGAATGTCTGAGCTACTTTGACTGGACATGCACTTCACATTAATAGGATTGTGTTGTTTCAGCATGGAATATTCAGTCATGTAGATATGGTCAAGGGATCATAAAGGGTGTATTTTTCCTTAATCACCATATATGTATCATTCTAAGAAAAGGCAGTGCTAGCTGTGTAGCATACTGTCCAAGGCCCAGAGTCCTTTACCTAAACACTTGCATTGAATTTTTCATACCATCTTCAGGTCTATGTGACTTCTTAACTATTGAAAATTGATGTGGATTACTCACTGAAATTTGAAATGGTAATTTTTAGTCACCAAGTAGGAATGAGAAGTAAAAATGATTGCTTCAAGATCCTGCAAGATGTTTTGCTGTAATTACATACCAGGTTTAATGATGGTCGAGTCTGACACACACATTCCAGCATTCTCTTGGAATTAATTGAGGTAACATATTTGTGGGTCTTTTTCCTCTTTTTTTTCCTCTCTGTATTTAGAATTCAAACGAATGAAAGGAGCCTGATTGCTAACTGGAAATAGTTCACCAGGTTGCATTTCTGTGGTGGTGGCTGTTGTCAAAGCTGCATAACCACCGATTATTGTTACTTGTTACCTATCGTTCCTGGGCAACATTACCCGGAGATCAGTTTGCACTGAGAGATGCTATTTTTATATAGCACCACAGGGCATATGCATAGACATTTTCCACATCTGACATTATATAACAGAAAGGCATTAGAACTAGTTCCAAGTGAATCTTTTTGTGTAACCAATTCCTAAAGAACTCACCTTTTAAATGTACCAGTTGTCTTGTGTAGCTGAATAATTAGAATTCTTAGAGGGCACTGCGTGTTCCCTTTACCACATAAACAGCAGTGTGATGGTCTGGAACAGTTCGATTTCTTATTTTCTTTATATGCCTTCTTTCTGGTGTAAAAGCATTAAGGAATTTTGACATAATGATAAGCTGCTATTTAAAGTCCTCACTTGAGAGATCGGAATGCAGTGCATTCAGAAGAAATTTAAAGCTCTGCATTCATACTAGGTTAGAGCCAACAACACAGCATTGTTTAAGGAAGGAAACAATTCACGTTTCAAATTTTTATGATCTTCATTACACTGGAGCGTGGAGGCGATTATCAGAAAAATTTGGCAATACCTTTTAGAATCTTGTACAGCCTTATACAAAACAAAATATACAGGTAATAACTAAAAAAAATTAATTACTACCCATATGTTTTGTTTCTGTGTTGCCAAACATCTAGATGTTAAGAAATGTTTGGAAAATCAAGTGTGTTTTTAAAGTATTCTTTTTGTTGTTGTTCGTGTGAACATACCTTTGTCATCATGGGGTCTTAGCTGCATAGTCAATGTGAGAACAGGGCTAGTTTGTAGTTTTATATTATAATGCTATGACACAATCTTCCCCAGCAGAAGTCCAGGGAAGACTTCTTTGCCATGCAGAATTCTCCCCGATTTCTGAAGAAATTGCATCCAGTTGTATGAGGGATGTTTATATGAACAATACATGGGCCAGTGATTGTTGTGCAATTAAGTTGATGTCTTACAGGAAGAGACCTTGCAAAGCCAGGGTTACACATCAGGATAGAATTGGAGGAAATACAATTTCAACTCAAGGAACTGGACAGTGACTCAAAGGGTTTAACCCTTGTTACCTACAACAAGCAAAGTGATCTCTGCTATGGGAGTTAGGACGCATGGTGATGACTGGCACAGAGGCTGAGATGGCTACAAGTAAAATTGCCACAGAATCAATATTCCAATCACATAATAATATTCCAGTGATATACTTATGAGATTACCTAAATAACTGTATAATAACAGTGATATAAAATAAAGATTTCATTCATAATAAAATTTGAATTTATATATTTTATAAGAAATATAAATAGAAAACTAGTCATGAAATAAAGAATACGAGTTTCTTTAAGATAATTATTATGGAAGCAAAATATATTTGATGAAAAAGATATACTAAACAAGCAGAACAGAAATTTAAAGCAGTTAGAAGGCATAACTATTATTAGAAGGTAGGTTTTTGGAATTATATTTCTATATTATTTTAATAAAACTGTGTTAAGGAGAAGGAAGAATTTTTTCCCATTTATTCTGCAAATCTCTTTGGTGTTCTGAACAGTTTTGTACACATTCTAGATATTTAGTTCAATGTTTGTTTATTTCAAGAATTTTCCACATTCAATGGCCGAGACTTCAGCCTTGTGAGTCACAAGCTGCCTGTAGAGAAAGAAAACATCTCTGTTCTACATGCTAAATTCCACATACTATTTTCTAAGCTTGTTTTTATCTAAATCACAACACTTCACAAATTAACAAAAGTTTAAGTTCTTATTTTGGTTGTTTTGGTATTTATTTATTCAACATGTTTAGTAAACAGATTAGATGGAAGTGAAGAGGAAGGGGAATTAATATTTCCATAAGAGATAAAGTATCCTAGTCACTGCTGAGCATTTTCTATCTGTGGGGCTATTTGTTATCTTCAACAAATCTATAGACTTGTAAAGGGGATGAGGTAGGTGTGACACCCACAAATCACCTCCAACTGAATTGCACGTGAGAGCAGAGAGGCAAGGACCACTCTCAACTGGGGAGGAAAAGAAATTCCTCCCAGAGCAACGGCTACGATTTCAGCAGGAGGACCGGAGGACAGAGTACGTGGTGGACAGAAGTCGGAGAATCTGAAGTCAGCACGGATAGAGGTGGGACATAAAGTACACTGGTAGGAAACAAGGGAGAAGTATTTCAGGAAAAAGAACTGCAGTTTGTATGGGATGTGTTAGTTCTGCCCCAAACCATCAGACCAAAAGAAGTACTTGTGTATTTATGGAAAACAGTGCTTCCTCAGCACCATCTATTTATTTAGAATTTCTAGGCCTATTTTTTTTTGGTAAACTTCTTTTTTTTTTTTTTTAAGTAAGCACTTAAAGTGATGGCTGACATCAAGTAAGTTCACGAAGTACTGGAATGTGAGAGGCAGAAAGGAAAGGGAAGCCTTGCCTGTGAAGTTTCCTCCGAAGGCAATCACTTGCAAGTAGAAGTCCCACCTCTCTGGTCAATAAACAAAATATTTCTAAGTTTTCTTTGGCTGAACCCTTTTGGTTTGTCAGGCACTCTTTTAGATGCTCAGGAACTCAGCCCTGTCAGGCAGGTGCAGCACATCGTCCACCACGTTCCATGTTGACCAACTGTGAATCTGGTCAGCCCACGAGGAGCAGGCAGCTTCCCTAAGGGCTCCTGTGTCACAGAACTGGGCTGTGTTTAAACAGTTCTCTCAAGGCAATTAAACATAGTTCTGTACTGCATGTCCCTTGCTGCACTATTTCTCACTGACGGCTGGCATGTGTATCGAGCAGACAGGAATGCCAATCTGGGTTTCTATTTTTCAAGAAGTGAAAGCTCCCAAGATTTTGGGGGAACAGACAGACACAGTGAAAAGGTGCTGTTGCTGAACCCAAGTCTTCTGTTTTTTTGTGTCATGAAGTTAGTACCATTTCTTTATAAATATGGTTTTTAAGTTGGGTATTAGCAGAATACCATAAAGTATGATAGCATTTGGAACACCCAAGGAGAGGAACGTTTTCATTGTTGACCACTTTATTTTCATGCCTTTCTATTTATGTTTCTGAATCTAGTTCCTTGTTTCTAAATGCATCTCTTCTTGGCCTGCCTCTTAGGGCTGACCCCTTCATGTACTCTACCCTAGTCTGTTTGTGCTGATGTAACAAAATAGCACAGAATGGACAATTTATGAAGAACCGGCATTTATTTCTCACAGTCCTGTGAGGCAAGTCTGAGGTCAAGGCACTGACAGGATTGGTGTTTGGTGAGGACACTCCACTCCCAAGATGGCGCCTCGACGGGGAGGAAAGCTATGTCCTCACATGTCGGAAGAGAGAGAGAGAATAAATCTATCCCTCAGTCCTTGTAAAGGCTCTAATCCAATCCCTAAGGGCTATGTCATCCTGATCGATCAATTCTTAAAGACCTCGCCTCTTAACGCTATCACAACGGAGGTTAAAATGAGTTGTGGGGTCATGTTCAGACACAGCACCCTTCCCTCGGGTCTCTGCTCTCCTTGGTGGACTGCTTCATCTCTTCCTCCCACTTCCCATCCCTCCAGCACCTGGGATGATTCCCGGTCTCTCTGGAACATGGCCCCATGATGCTTTTCCTCTCCCAGGCTCTGCTTTTCATTCTCGCCCCCAAACTCCATCAGCCCACTACTGGCTTCTCCTCCCTTGATTCCTTGTCTCTTCCTTAAGATTCTGCTACTCTTTTTATCGAATTATTCAGCTGCACTGCTCCTTTAGCCATGTTTCCTTCAGTGTCTCTGCTGCACCCCTTCCTGTTTTGCTCTTAGATTGCCCTTGATCTCCTCAAAGCTGCACTGACATCATAGAATTATGCCTAGAGAGAGCTGAAGAGGGACTAGAGAGGAATTAAGAAAGAGGGTGGTGAATCACATAAGTTCTTGAGCTCTGCTGCCTCACTTCAAATCCAGAGTGTGTGATTCTGAGCAAGTTAGTGTCTCTGTGCCTCATTCTCACCTCAAAAGTGGTCTTTTTTGTAGCATGCAAATTGTACAGCTACTGTGAGGACTGAATAAATTCAAAGATGTAAGGCACTTGGAACAGGGTCTAGCACCTTATGTTAGTCAGCTTTTTGTTTCTATAACTAGCTGAGAGAATCAGTTTAGAAAGAGAAAATGTTTATTTTGGCTCGCGGATTTGGGGGTTCAGTCCATGGTTGGTTGGTGCTGTTGCTTTTGGTCCTGTGGTGAAGCAGCACAGCACGGTGGGAGTGCTGGGTGGAGGAAGTCCATTCACCTCATGGCCAGGAAGAAAAGCAAGAGGAAGGGCAGAGGCAGGATCCTACCCTCCCTTCACAGCGGCACGAGTGATGCCCTAGTAACCTAACATCTTTCCAATAGCTGTTGCTACTGTCACCCTCCTCTCCTCTGTTAGTACTGGGAATGGGGAGTTGAACTCAAGGAGTGTAGGGCTGTATCTCCAACCCTTTTTATTATTTTTTATTTTGCAACAGCTCTTATGAAGCTGCCTGCGCTGAGCTCAAACTTGTGATCCTTCTGCTTTAGCTTCCTGAGTAGTTGGGATTATAGGCATGTGCCATGGTGCCATGGTGCCCAGCCTAGGCTCCATTTCCTAATGGCTGCACTGCCTGCCAATAGCACCACGCTTGAGACCAAGGCTGTGATCTGTGGCCTTTATGGCCATTGCAGATCTGGTTACCAAATGTAACTGTTCATTGTTATTTCTCTGATTCTTTAGTCCTAAAGCTGCATAACTGCTTCCTTCCTCTTCCACACTGAACATGTCTCTGTACATTTCCAAGCTTAAAACGTTAGCATATTATTTATATACATATATGGACACATTATTCTTTAACTTCAGATGAGAAAATGTAATATTTGATTTCTGCAATACTTATGTAAATGTGTGTGTAATATGGAGTACAATAGAGAAATTGAAAACCCCTTTTTCTCTACATGTCCACTCAAATAAGTGACTGATCTACTTTCGTGAGCAGTAGTTCCTAAACTGAAGTTTGGGTTGACTCAGGTGATTCTGCCCCAATTGTTAAGGTGAGTGTTCTTCCCTTCCCTTCCCTTCCCTGCCCTGCCCTGCCCTCCCTCCTTTTTCTTTTTCTTTTTCTTTTTCTTTTTCTTTTTCTTTTTCTTTTTCTTTTTCTTTTTCTTTTTTTCTTTCTTTCTTTCTTTCTTTCTTTCTTTCTTTCTTTCTTTCTTTCTTTCTTTCTTTCTTTCTTTCTTTCCTTCCTTCCTTCCTTCCTTCCTTCCTTCCTTCCTTCCTTCCTTCTTTCCTTCATTCTTTCTTTCTCATTCCTTGCTATATAAATTGACCAACACCTGATAGTTCATGTAATGCTCATGGACTAGCAATCAAAATAACACAAATTAAGTAAAATAGAATAGGAATAAGAGCCTAGGAAGGAGATATTTTACAAATGGGTGAAAGATGAGTACAAGCAATTTACTTTAAAAGGAGGGAGGGATCTATAGCTGAGAAGGGTCCATCATCTTCTAGGACAAAAGACCTAAAAATTTTTGTGCATCAGATATACCTGAAAGGTTCTGCCTTGGGGCTTGTGATAAGTTCAGAGCTGCATTTTAAATGAATTCCTAGGCAATGCTGACGCTGAAGTTAAAGGACCACACTTTGAGAAATGTGCCTATGGATTTCCCTTCTCATCGCTTTCATTTGTAACACTGCTTTTTGTTCATTAAGCATTAGTATTTCTCTTAATAATAGTTTTTATTCCTTCCTGCTCTAAAATAAATTAGTTTTCAATGGGGGCTAGTGCTATTTATTGTGTTTTTCTTTCACCTTTATTTGTAAAGTTTCCCTGTGTCATTTATAATAGATTCCTGTCATTCTCATCTCCATTCTATCCAGCCTTTGTTTACTCAGAACGCTGCTTCTTGGGATTGAATTAAAGAAAAATTACCCTGGACAGGAACTACAGCGGGAATTACTATGAACCAGCAAAGACAGGAAAACAACAGGACCACTCACTCGCCTCTGCTGACAGAGGACGGCAGGGTGAGGTCTGTAAGCAACGGCTGTCGCATTTCTCTTCCTAGCACTCTCCCTCCGTTTCTGTAGGGAGTCTTCACTTTTCCTTTAAGGAACTGTTTCTCTTCTACTTTTGGGGGTAATAATTTGGGGTCCCACCTTCTCAGGAGGGAGAAGGTGTACGCTTTTCAGGCTTTTCAGTCTGAGTAGCTCATGCTCTGGTCAGGGTGAAATAGCATCAGGTGGCTGTGAGCCCAGATGGGCTATTCTGAGGGGTTTTTTGAAGCCTAACATGGGGGAAGGAGAAGGACGCTCTTTTTCGGAAAGTTCAGGGGCTAAGATTATGTACTTCAGGGTTGCTGGAAACTCTATAGGCTTCCTTTTTGAAAAACATGCCTGCAATGAAACCAAGACCAAAAAATCAGGGGGAGAGAGAAGGAGTTAGTTATTTTAGTCCCTGATTTTAGCTGCACATGAAGCCAAACTACTGTTGGAGATTTTAGTTATATGAGCAAATTAAGATTCCTTTTTGTTAAAACTAGATAAGTTGGTTTATTCTCATTTTCAAGAGAAAAAAGAAAAGATCAGAAAGACATTAACATATTGCTTTGGCCTGGATCATCTGGGATTTTCTTTTTCCAAAAGAAAATATTTTTCCAAAAGAAAACCCCTTACCTCTCCACTCTGAGGTGAGTGGATGGTGATACTTGGCTTGACCAGTCAAGAATTCCATCTCTTGGCTATGGCAATCGATTCAGGGACTAGCAGAAGGCACAAGACAGGTCTAAGAGCCTTAGCTGTGAGATTTCTGTAGGAGATGTTGGAAACGTGCAGGTAGTTTTCTCTTGAAATCACACTGCTGGAGGACATCAGTCTGGAGCTGCTTGGGCAAATATGAGGGAGGGCCTCTCTGAGAGCAGAGCCATAGAGAAAACTGGAACATAGAGAGAGGAAGGCTGATGACATCAAGATTCAGAGCAGTGGAGGTTAAAAGGTTCAGGAGGCTTAAAAATGTTCAAGAGAATTGTTAATCAGCTGCAGAGCACACATGTTTAGAATCTCACCGAATCATGGTCAACATAGGCAGATTTTTCCCATTGGCTTTGTGTTCTAAGGACTGAAAAGTCGTAGTAGGCAAGAAGTTCTTCCAGCATTTGTTTCATTAGACAGAACGCTCAAACCCATGTCTTACTGAAAATTATGACAAGGCCCTAGAATTTCAAAGCTGAAAGGGAGTTTAAGAGTTCACCAAGACTGACGGTTTATAGACTGTGACTCACACCATTCTTACAAGAGGTCCTTAAATCCAAATATGTCATACCTTGTCCCATATGTGAAAAAAGCCAATATACATGGCACATATACATGAATTATTATTTTCTTCTTTAAAATTAGCATATGTATATGATACATAATAAATACATTCACCATGAGGAGTGCATCTTAATCCTTTCGAATTATTATTTTTGAAACAAACCTAGGAGCTATTATGATTAACTATGCCAGAATTCATGTAAAAATTGGGCTGAAAATACGGTAGCTGTTATCAACCAGGAAAGCTACTGTCTCGGTCAGTACCTGGGAAACATTTCCTTCAAACACTTAGTAGAGGGAAGGATCTGAAAAATCTTTTTACCTTAACATGTTTCGCACAACTGAAAAGATTTAAAAGCATTTCTGTGAACCAATATGTTGATCTGTATTGAGTGAAGAGACAGAGATGTTATGAGCTTCCTGAACATTTATATGGTTTCTATACACCTGTGCCCAGGCCTGGCTGTGGAAAGCAAGGTACCCCTGTGGTAAGTGAAGTGTCGGGCACTGGGGACCAGTGTCACCTCCACCACCCACCATCCTTAGCACGGCCAGTGTCCATTCCTCCCGCGTCTGGCTCAGAGCCCTGTGCTCGCCTCGGTTTTCTGTTCTCCCCCTGGCTGGATGCTCTGTTGCACTTCTGTCACACGATTTTCTTCCAGTGTTTTGGAAAGACTGCTCTCTCCTATCAAAGGGGCTTGGCAACGTGTAAAACGCTCTCTATCGTCTTCTTTTTCCCACATTCATGCCTCCTCTGTCCCTGTCTCTCAGTTCCAAAGTCAGTGAGACAGAGCCAGGCTAACATGGTGACACTCATCCCAGCCCAGGTCCGAGTCAAGTCCTTTCATGACGTGTCATCCACAACCAGCGCTACTATCCTTCAAGCGCCTCTCTTGGACTGCACCTCTGCTTTTGTGCGGATACAAAGGAAATCAGGTCTGATTTCCCCACGAAGCTGGAAGTTCCCTGAGACCAGGAACCAGGTCTCTCTCCCTGCGTTATTATCTCCACCGTGGGGGTGGGGGATCCTGGATAAAATTAGTTGTGAGAATGGAGTAATCTGTGAAGGTATCTTAAACTCATCTTCTCTGTGCTCCTAGCTTCTATTATGACTTTAAAAACATTTATCTCTGCTTCTTCTGTCCCTGTAACCAGTCTCAGAACTCTTCATGGGCAGAAATTGTACCGCATTTATCTTCATATCACTAATGTATGTATCTGTTTTTATCCACAATGTGAAAAGAAGGCCCACCTGCAAGTCTGTGACCTAACCAGAAAACTATGTCCTATATGCAGCCCTCCTCTAAAAATAGCCCTGCACATGCTCTGGTGTAATCTGACTCAGATTCTTTGTGTGGTAGAATTTCAGGAATACGCCTGTCTTTAGACACAAGTTAAGACCCCCGAATCAAGTTAGTCTTTAAAAGGTCCATTTAAACAACTGCTAAGATAAGGGGAAGATATTGCCCCTGGGTTTAATTAGAAGCCAAGGCTCTTTACGTCTCATACAATCTATACTTTACAATCACCCGCTTCTCTACTTAACCTTATGTGAAAGTGAAAGGACTGAAGGCTAGGCAGCCCAGGAGGACCACCCAAGAATCACGCTGCGTTTGCCTTAATGTGTAAGCATAAATGAATACAGCGTGGGTTTAACCTTTAGATTTTCTGCCGACTAGCTGTGTGACCTTTGTGAGGGCTGCGTCTCTCTGAGCTTTCTTCACAGTGGAATGGAAAAAAGAAAAGTATGGGGCTGCGCGGCCGCAGGAAGTGTTGCTGAAGCGCTGTCCATGGAGCGCTTGCACAGGGCCTCCTGGAGGCTTCGTGCTCACAGCCACCATCATCCGTCCGTGGGAGGTGGGTGGGCAGGCGGAGCTGAGCATTTCAGCACAGTGAACATCTTAGAGGAGGGTAGCTCTTCCTCTTCCTGCTCTGTAGGCTGAGGGACAGACTAGAGCAGACTGAACAGGTCCTAGGGAACAGAGAGCCAGGATCTTTTCTGGGGCCTACGGATGGGGTTGCAGGGTTGGGCTAAGAACGGCTTCAAGGCAAGGGTGGGACAAATGCCTGGCATGCAGAGATAACAGTGAGTGTCTTCCAAAGGAATGAAATATTGAAGGACCATGCAGAAGGAAGATAGAATAGATATACTTAAAATATAGCTCAATACAGATTCTAGATAAAGCATTAAGTGCCTCCAAGCTCCCTGGCAGCTGCGGTACCTGACGGTATCTTTATTGTAGATTTTAAGTCTGTTTTCTTTATGTGACTTCTCTCTCTGATATGTCTCATGCATGCTTATTTCTGCTTCCACAGAAATGTCTTCTGAATTCTTTTAATCCATTCTCCAGACTTTTCGAGGGGGTTATTTCTAAAACAAACTCCGGTCACATCTTTTTATGGCTTTTGGTCTCTCTGGCCTCAATACCTGTAAGCAGTAATTGTCATTTTCATTAAATCAGTTTTTGAAGCTATGGTGACACTCAAGTGCCTTGCTAGGGTTTAAAATAATGATAAAAGTGTAACTACTATATATTATATCACATGTAGCAAGCTTAGAATATACAAAAAAGGAAAATATGTCTTCGATTTATCCACTATCAGTACCATAGTTTACTCAAAGATTACCATATTACTGGCTGGACCCAAAATTGTGTAATTATTCTCTTAATTTTGGAACATTGAAATTATTTCCAATTTTTGTTATTGTAAATAATGTTGCAGAAAATATTGATTTCCATTCAAATTGGTTATCTAAACTGTAAAATCTGAGCCAAACATTTGTATGGCTCATGATACTGATTACCAAACTATTTTAAAAAATGATTTGCTGACTATGTGGTGCTGCTAGAAAGGTATGAAACGTAGCCATTTCTCCCCATTCTTACCATTCTTTTCTTTTTATTTTGGCTAAGTAATGTCTTATTTTGTTTTGAAATCTAGGCCTTTGTACCCTTTGTTGGGTAGAAATTCACTGTCTAAGTATTATTTTTGGTGGGAAACCTTTTGAAAACAGTTTTAAACTACTTTTAAACTTAGGTTTCTTGCAAGTTTCCAAATACTGCAACCTGATTGCCTTCAAACTGTGCCATCGAGTTACCAGAGATGATGAATTGTAGCGTCACTTTCTCACGCAGTCTTTATTTCTATGCTGGTCCAGTTCCCGCAGCTTATTGTGATAGGAAAGAGTGTGACGAATCCCTCGTCATCCTGTGTTAGCCGAGAAAGTATCTACCTGTGCAACTGTCTGGCATGTCTTCATTAAAGGTACGGTGAAGTATAGAAGTGTTTCAAAGGTTTCTTGTTCCAAAATTTGAGAAAAACCCGAGTCACATGTGCAAGCGCAGAGTGATTAGTGCCTCTGGGGTCTTCGGCTGAAGGAATGGAGCGGGGGCTCGTTTAAATACAAATGAAGACTCGATGCTTTTTCTTTCTTCTTTATTCACTGGGAAAGATTTATAGTATGGTAAACAGAAATTCCACGCTGGCTCTCACGCGTTCTCATCCACCCGATGCCAACTTTTGGAAGGGGGCTGTAAATTTTATTCTCAAACCATTGTTTCATGCTATTTTTTCACTGGGACAAAGAAATGGATTGAGCTCGGGAACCAGACAGTTGCACGGATGGCTGGCCCAACTGATCCGCCTGCCTGCATGGCTCCCTGTCCACCCGGGTGGAAAAAACTGGAAACGATGCAGTTGCCATCTTGATCCGAGGCTCAAGTCAAATGGCGGAGTGGTGCTCGCTTCAGCGGCACATACACTAAAATGGCAAAGCACTCAAGCCATGTCAGCCCTTCCAGCGGTACCCTTTTGCAAGCTCAGAGAGAGCAGAGTGATGCTCTCCTCAGGCATGCTTAGCACAAACTGATTTACCCTTCCAGCTCTCAACATTTGACAAACTTTGAGGGGGTGTTCAGTACCAATGTGAGTGTTACTTTCTATATAACTTTGAATAAGGAAGGTAAATAATAATTTGTTATGGAAAAATGTACTTTATCATTTTTTTGTTGGTGGTGGGCCTGGGAATTAAACCCAGGGGTGTTCAACCACTGAGCTACATCTCCATCCCTTTTTATTTTTACTCTGAGATAGTCTTGCTAAGTTGCCCGACTTCCCTTGGTCTCCTGAGTAGCTAGGACTATAGGCTTGCACCTCCACACGTGGCTTTTGTAATTACTTGTCCCTGTTCAATCCTAGCACTTTCACAGCTTTAAAAAACTTTTTTTTTGGCTTTTTGAGACAGGATCTTGCTCTCTAGTTTAGGCTGGTCTTAAACTCACTAGGTAGTCCAAACTGGTCTTGGATTTGCTGTGATCCTTCTGCCTCAGCCTCCTGAGTGCTGGGATTACAAGTGTGTCCTACCATGCCCAGCTCCTTCCCTACTTTCCCCCTGCCTCACCCCAGGTCTTCTACCAACCCTGGCAAAACATAAAAGTCCTCTCCCCACTAGTGAGAGGGGCTTGGGTTACAACTTCTAAGTGTTGTTCCCTGAACAGTTATTTCATGCCACACTCAGAGGCAGATAAATGAGCTGTTCTGAGGAACCAAACAGTTTCATGGTTGACTAGAGAAAATTGATCCATCTGCCCTAATGGCTCATTGTGTAACAGAGTTAAAACAACAGCACCAACAACCATGCAACCAACTTCGCCTTCTCGCTCTGGGCCGCCATGGAGCGCAGCCAAATCCTTCTTGTTTGGTGACAGTGAACGATGTGGCAGCTTCCTGAACGAATTCTCCTCTGGGGAGGAAGTGAGTTGGGGTATGGTGTGGAGACGCAGAGAGGCACTAAACCTGCCTGTCAGAATCTTCCTCTGCTGATGTCTGTGTCTTGCCTTTCTTTTCTTTTTTCTTTCCCCACCCTCTGCACAGGCAGGAGTAGTGTGCTCCCTCCACCTGTCCGTGCCTCTGCTCGAGTCCCCTGGGTGGAGCAGTGGCCCAGCCCTGTATCCAACTGTCATCATGATGCTCACATCTCCTGGAAATGAATGACTTTCACCACCACCTTGGCCTTGTGTTCATCTGAGTCTTGCACGTGAAGATTTATTAAGCCCCGACACTTCCTTTGCAGAGTCCCTGAGGTGGGCGTGTGTCCACAGGACAGCAGAGCCTTGTCACTCTTCCTCCTAGGCCCTTACCTTCCCCACGATGGGTCCTCCTGTACCTGCTTGCTGCTTTTCCTGTTGTCACTTTACCTGGGTGGGACTGCAGTGCTGTGTGATGGTCAGGTCAACCTGCTTTTGGAAGTATATCTATTTTTTGATACTTGGAATTGAACTCAGGACCTTGTGCTTTGCCAGGCAGGTGCTGTGCCACTGAGCTATATCCCCAGCCCAAGGACTTATATTTTGTAACCACCCCAGCTGCTTGGGTTCTTAAGGAGAGCACGTGCGTGCGTGCGTAGGTGTGTGTTTATACTAGCAGTGGTGTGACAGATGTGCATTTGCAAGACAAAGCCAACAGAAACATGGATTATGTTACTGATTTTTCTTCACAAGAACAAAGGTTTCTAGCAACAGAAAGGTAAACTGATCATTGGTGATTCATTACTTAAGAGGAAATAGTCCATTTCAACATTGATGAACAAGGTAAAAGTACCATTTATCCATCCGCTAAGCCACACAAATTACTTGAGCATCTTTCAGGAGTGAGATTTTGCACTAAATAATAGAGATGAAAAGATTAAAAAAAAGAGCTTCCATCCACAGAAATGTAACAGTCTAGGAGAAATGCATACTGATGCAGGTCATTGGAAAACAATGTAATGCATCTATCCGCAGGACACACAAAGAGGATTAAAGGAATATAAATAAGTGTATATCCTTTAATGAATGGAAAGTAAGTAGATCAACTGCTACTCACTGGGCAAGGTGATTTCAAGGTATGCAAATTTCCTAAAGCACACTTTTCCTATTAGGATATGGGGTTTGAGTCAGGCATGGTGATGCGTGCCAGCAATCTCAGCAGCTGGGATGCTGAGGCAGGAGAATGCAAGTTTGAGCTGAGCCTAGGAAAAGCAATGAATGTCTCAAAATGGGAAATAAAAGAGGGCAGAGGTGTTGCTCATTGCAAAGGCCCTAGTTCCAACACTAGAATCACAAAAAAGAAAAACAAAAAACAAGAGAGTTTAAAAATTATATTTTTTTAATTTTTAGAAACTGGGCAGGAATTCTACCTGTTTTGTTGCAGAGAGATGCTCTGTGACTTCGAAAGCTAAGCACAAGGGTGGTGTGCATCCTGCCTGCCTGTTACAATGAACAGGCCAAGTCCTGGCTGGATGGAGCTCCAGTAAACCAGCACAGAAAGACAACACAGAGAGGCTCAGAACCCACGAGGAAGGAGAGATGCCTGGCCATCTAAGAGATGCCTTAGCTGCTCCAAGCTCTCGACAGTGATGCTCTATCCCTTATCCCACAGCAAGCACTTGAGAGGCCCTGTGTCCCGGCCCGCGGGTAGTCAGCGAAGGCTCCTAAAGAGAGGGGGAGTGGGATAAAAAGACAAGCGACACGAGAAATGGAGGCAAGACAGGATTCTGATCAAGCCTCGTTTATTGAGCAGAAGTCTCGGGTTTATATACAGTGCAGGAGTGGGGATTGACGTCAATAGGTAACCAGGCAACGGAGGGAGGTCCAGTCATCATGCGATATTACATCATTATAG